>JAANDH010001910.1:18455-29687 GCA_011799765.1 Nymphaea thermarum | reverse complement strand
ACGCCACCGCCGTTTGCTCTGATACCATGTTGACGTGAGAGAAGAACTCGTAATTTTTCATTATTGGTCCCTTACCCTAACCCTTACTTAAGGGAGAATTAGGGTAAAACATAATTACAATGAAAACCAGAAAGTTATCTAAAATTATTAAAGAGGGGTCAGGTTCTTTAATATTCAAAAACCTGCCTCATTGTCAACATCTGCTATAGAACTGTTCTTCGACTTTGGCTCTGTTGCATATTTTATCTTTTATTGTTTTTCTTGTTTGCTTTCCCTATGCTATTTCTTCTGGATATCAAGTATCATAGCCAGAAAAGCCTTTGTAATTTGGCCTGCAATTGTGCGCCATTATTAGATTGACGCTAGTGATCTTTTTACAGAAGAGTCTCCAGTCTTTTATGTTATTTGAGGATAGGCATCTCTCTCTCTCTCTCTCTTTCCTTTTTTTCTTTTTCCTTTCTGATCCAAGGTTTATTATTTCTCAGATTGTATTGGTTCAGCATTCAATGCAAAAGCTTCAATGCAGTGCCCAACTTGTAGGAGAGTTGAGAATGGCCAATGGCGTTTTTGCAGATAAATGTCGTTCTTTCTCAGATTTTGGTGAGCATGACTGGACAGAGCGGTTGTGATCCTTATGATGATTGCCTACTCCATAGTGTCTTGGCTTTACTCATCAGCACCACCATCTTTTAGCTTAGTTGTGGGGGCTCCTTTGGTTGTAATAGGCAGTATAAGGATAGATTGCTCCGTTGGTTAGGTTTTACGTGTACAGTTTGTTATCCTTTAGCTTGTTCTGGATCTTTTCATTCCTGCTTGAGTAAGGGGATAATGTACTGTTCTCATTCCATGAAAAAGTGTGTATGGAGTCCTACAAAAGACTCCACAATATTTTTCCCATTCACATATCTAGATAGTGCTGTATCCAAGGGAAAGTGATGGAGAAACATGACTCTTCTGTTTCACTTGTAGAAAAATAATTTGCCATCTGAGTCGTGTAAATGTATATAGGTATGTGAATTCTCATAACATTTTGTTGTACAACGTCCTGTAAAATGATTCCATAGTGTTTCTCTAGGTTTGGAGTGATCTACTGCTGTATTTGATCTTTGTAAGAAAGTGGGCATCTAAGTGCATCATCTGTTGTGTGAAGTCTCATAAGAAGATGCCAGGTGGTATTTGTCACTGAGTCATATTTTGGTCCTTGTCCAAAGGCAAAGTGATGCAGAATCACGACTATTTTGCTTCGTGTTGGCTAAGTAGCCTTCTTGTCCATTGTTAATTCCCGGTGTGATATTTGCATGTAATTGTATTAGAAATGTGCTTCTGGCTGACAGCTGCACTGGAAAATGATGAAGGAACATTATGTCAGATATGCCTTTAAAAATTTTCATCATAAATGGTGATGACGATACCTAATATAGTAATATCAGTACTGCACGGCGTGATTACGAGTGCACCTTGTGTTTACCTTGCAGGGGACCGGACCAAAAAGGGGATAAGTTCTTAGAGGAGGACCCCTAAGAGGAACTATGGGGAATTTCTCATGGGTATTCTTCTTGAGTAGTTCTGTAGTTTAACTTTGTTGAATTTAACATATGAATCATGTTATGCTGTACAGATGGAATAAAGTTCCATTGGTATTTCTTGCATTGAGAATTTCCTGTGCATGAGAAAGACGGGAGTACCTCTTGGGATTTGGAGGACTGTGATGTTTCGTCACTGGTGCCATGGGAGTTCTTGACGGGCTTTTTCCCTTTGACCGTTTTTGGAAAAATAGACAAGGCCACCATTTACAGTATCATCTCTCTCTCTCTCTCTCTCTCTCTCTCTCTCTCTCTCTCTCTCTCTCTATATATATATATATATATATATATATATATATATATATATATATATATATATATATATATATATATATATATATAGACACACACACAGAGTTGAAACAATTGCTTATGACCTCATAATTTGGCTAGACTGAGTGTTACTGCCATTATAATCTTTGAAAAAATCAATACTTTTGAACAAATAATGGCTCAACTTTTTAAGGTCAACGAATAGGGTTTGTAATAAATTTTCAAAAAATTGCTTCTTGATGAAAAATAAAGCTAGATAGTAATTTCCTTATCCTTTTTCCCCTTAATTTCGGGAGAAGTGCTAACATATTTATTATTTTCCATGCGCGCCACGTCATTTATGTTATTTAATTTCTCTGCTGTATGTTTATGTGTGGCCGTTATGAAAATAGGTCGATATGAATAAAAGGCTGGCTCATAATGAACTCGGTCCCGACTCATCACTATTGTTATAATTTTTGTTGTATAGATGTTTAAAAACCAGCACTCAAGGAGACCCATAGTCCGCTATTAGTATCTGATGTTTAATTACTTCATGTTTAGTGAAAGTATCAATGACATCGTCAACACTGACGTTTGCCGCCGCGTCAGTAAACGCATTAGTAACGGTTTTACTAACGTTTTTTGCTATCTTTACTGACTTTTTATGTTTTTGTTGCATTAGCAAATACATGTATTTTATAGTGATGATACTTTCAATATTAAAATAATTATGTTGGAATCCTAGATCATCAGCCTTGAGGTTGTGGCTGGTCAGCCCTACTGCTAGTAAGCGGTCGGTCACTAGTTTAAATTGTCAGTCATTAGTGTAAATGTCAATAATACAACCTCGGCCAAGAATAGTCTTTGGGATTAAAACCCCAAGTAAAGAGAGAGAGAGAGAGAGAGAGAGAGAGAGGCTATTTGACATCAAATTTATTGGTTTAATATCCTTGCTGTTTGAGCACACCATGCAATTTGGTAATTTGATGCCTTAAGTGTATGTCAAGGATCTATACTTTCTGTTTGGTAAAATTCTATAATTGTTTTAACTTGTTTCAATTGAAAAATATGTGTTGAAATCACTCAAGATGTTGCCAAATAATTAAAAAAACTCAAACCAATTGCTAAAACAACCATAAATTGTCTCTAATGTAGTTAAAGACTTTTAGCGACGGTTTCAAATTTTATAGCATCTGACAATATGCGACATTCTCCTTATTTCTGTTTCCCTCTTTATATATGAAGCATTATACTTAAATTCTTGGCTCTAATATCATGAAATCATAAACCAAGGGTTTGAACATGCATGCAGCCCGACAAAGAAAATGTTTTGAATGATTAAGAGGCTCGTTTTGGCGTAATTCATATCTGAAATTCGAGGTGATCTAAATTTGAGATGATCTAAGGTGTGAACCCTCCCCAAGTTGCACCTTAGATACAAGTTTTTTACTGCTTAATTTAAATATGAAATCCACATTGCCAAATAAAACAGTTTAAATAGGGGGTTCCATGAACTATGGTTTTCAAATCAGCCAGATCCGTCATTTTGAAGTCTGACCACCCTTCCGAAAATCGGATCTCAAATCCATGTATTTTACACCACAACATGGATATGGCTGCACAACGAGCAAAGTCAACTCCGGCTCGACTCAAACTCGCTCGAAAAAACTAGGCTCGTTTATAACGAGCCGACTTCGAGCTTACAAAGATACTCAAAATGATAAACGAGTCAAGTTCGAGTTTCAAGAACTCGACTTGTTTATACTCAACTCGACTCACAAACCGGTATTCTATATAATATTGTCAAAACCGGTTTCACAAGTTAAACGAGTTAATGCTTACACAAGTTAACACTGAACGAATTAATGCCTAAACGAATTAAATGAGTTAAACGAGTTGAGTTTGAGCTCGAATTTGTGAAGTTGAATCAAGCTCGAGCTTGCTATAAGAAGCTCCAGTCCAGCTCGAGCTCGACTAGGCTCTTGTGCAGCCCTACGCATGGATTTGAGATCCACGTCAAGGGTGGATGCTGAAAATGTGGAATTTTCCTATTGTGGATTTCAAATCCCCTTGGATCTGAGATCCATGGGGAATCAAATGCAACCTTGGAGTTTTACATTGCTAAGATGTAATCACACGAATGTAGTCTGACCTCTAACTTAAAAGCTGGGTTTATATTCGTATATATTTGATTGTAACTATTATGATTTGCCGGAGCTGAAGACCCACCGGAGCACCGATCCGGCGTCCGCCGTCCGGAGGTTTGGGAATGTAGTCTGACCTCCCATAATGTATCTCAATTATTACAAACTTGATTATATGCGATGGTCAATTGATCCGCATGATTATAGATATTTACATGATATAGGAACTACCAAGGACTTGAAATTTGATATTAACGAGAGCAATAAAATACTGAGAAATTGAAAATAATGCCACACATAATGCCTTGATAAATGGAAAATCTATTCCTTGTTGCAATAATAGTGGTATTTATATATGAAAATACTAATACCATTCCCATTGGCAGGTGTGTGTATATATATATATATATAACTGGGCCTATGTAAAAAAAATGTGGTTGTAAAATAACAAAAATGTCCAACAATTTATATTATGGGCACAGAGTTTTCCCTGTTATGGGGCATAACACAGAAATCAATATCTATACATGAGCAGGTTGTATATTATGGCACATAGAAAAATTAAATCCAATAAAATGAAAGTAAAAAACATTGGAAAATAATTTGAAATAATTTAAAGTTCAATAAGAATAAGTGATTAACCCATTACCATTCGCAAACTTTTGTAAACTGAAAAATTCTTAGATCTACAGGCCGGAAAGTGAGATACAAAGGAAAAGGAAAGTAACAAAGGTCCGGCCTCATTTAACAATAACTGAAAATGTTTCCGGGTGTTTCCGGGGATTTTGTAAGTCTAATTGGATGCGTTCCTTTTAGGCCCTTTCATAGTTGTAAGAGGCATACGCCTCATGCCAATGCTTCTTAGCATTTATTTTGAAAAACGCATCGAAGCACAAGGGTAAAGCGCAAGTGTCTATAAAGCGTTTGCCTCACCGGGTTGAGGCTTACGCTTCAACCCAAGGTAGACTCCTATGTAAGGCGTGCGCCTCAAGGACAAAGCCATTTTTTATGGTTTAAAATAAAAAATTAACAAAAAAAAAACTAAAAATTGGCTCTTGTTTTGTTTCTACCATCAATTTGTTTCAATTGTCAACATTGTGAGTGCATTAATAATTTATCAATGTTTGAAATTTATACAATGCAAAGAATTGACTTTATCAATTTTAATGAAAGGGTATAGATTCTCAAGTTGGTTTATTACAGTATTAACATATAATGCATATAGAATTAATAATTAATTATTATTATCACATTTTAATTGTCATTATTACTGTCATTGCTTGCACAAATATTTGGATATGATGTTGCCTAGAGTTTGTTTTTACTATTTATTAATAAAATTTGAATAAAAACAAAAAACATTTCAACGTGGTCCATAAAGCAAAAAAAAAAAATTGTACTCACAATATTCTTGTTATTTTATTTTATTTTAATTTTTAAGTTATATTTATAAACATTATATAATTAACGAATTTGACCATGCTAACGCTTCAATCACCGTCTCGCGTCGCCTCATCGGCTTTTATTCTCTCTTGGTTTGGTCGGTGGTGTTAGTGTTGGTGCGTCAACTGGGGAGGCGAGTGGTGGGGGGACGGCACAAGGAGATCCGGGGATGGCATCAGGCGATTGGAGGTTCGAGCTATCCATGGAGTCCCGACAGAGGATTGTCAACAAGATGTAAGCAAGTTCGATTTCTATGCATGATCAACTTTAGATTTCTTCACCTTTCGTGTCTCTGTTGGCTAGCTGAGATGTTGGGCACTTTTTTCTTCTTTTTTTATAATTCATGGCAAGAATGGTTTCATTTGAGTTCTGTTGCTTGATTTTGGAGACTGATGAAGCAGGGTTTGAATAATCTCTGTCTTCCTTTCTCTCTCTCTGGCGCGCGCGCGCGCGCGTTCGGTGTGTGTATGTATGGGTGGGGCTGTGGGGCAGGGGGGGTGGTTGGGTTGGAGGAGGAAGCTATTTGTTATTGAAACTGAAAGTGTCTAATTTCTTTATGATGCTTACCGCCCCCATCCCCTAGCTACTGATTTGTTTAATTCGTTTCTAAATTATTTGAGTTACTGCGTGTTTGGTAGGAGGGAAAGGGAGGGATTGAGCAATCCCTCCTTTGTTTGGTTGGCTAATTAAAAAGGAGGGAAAGGGAGGGAAAGAGGCAAAACGTGTTTGGTTGCGGGGAGGGAAATGAAAGGAAATAGACGGATTGTTTAGTGTAAATCCCTCCCCTCTCAAATCGGACGGATTGGGAAGGAAATGAAAGAAAGTTAAGGGCCTGTTTGGTAGGAGGGAAAGGGAGGGTAAGTGGAAGACTTTTAGAAATGAGAGAAAGAAAAGGAGGGGTAGTGTGGGAATAAAAAAGTCTTCCACTTAACTTTCTTTCCTTTCCTTCCCAATCCGTCCGATTTGGGAGGGGAGGGATTTACACTAAACAATCCCTCCTTTTCCTTTCCTTTCCTTTCCCTCCCCTTGCAACCAAACACGTTTTGCCTCTTTCCCTCCCTTTCCCTCATCTTAAATTAGCCAACCAAACAAAGGAGGGATTTTTCAATCCCTCCCTTTCCCTCCTACCAAACACGCCATTAGTCTTTTTTTTCATTCAATTCCTTTCCATTCCCTTTCTATCCAAACAACATTTTTAATCAACTCTTTCCATTCCTTTCCATTCCATTCATTTCCCTTCCCTTTCTCTTCCCTTCCCTTTCCTTTCCCTCCCTTTCCATCCCTTCCTTTCCCTCCCTTTCCCTCCAACCAAACAAAGCGTTAGAGATCGGTTCCATGAATTTCCTCGAAAAAACTGTGTTCTGTTTGTTAACGATGCGCTTAGAAAGTTGTCGACTATTTTGACCTTCCAAGGATGCATGAAAGTGATGAACTATTGGTGATCCGTTAAGCTCGATTGTAGTGGATACTCCTGACTTCAGGGATGCCTGCTTACCGATTTGTTTAGGGATGCGCAACGGTTAGGCTATGGTTTTTGGTTTTTTTTCTTCCCCTGCTTTTTTTGGGGTTTAAATGTGCTGAATTCGATAGAATCCGTTCAGATTGTTCAGATCAGAACATGTTACATCCTTACTTTGTGTTGTTTGTTTTATTAGCACCTACTTGTTCGTTTGCTTCCTCTGGGTGCCGAATGAATAACATCGATGTGTTTGCGTTGTACAGAATGGAGACATTAAGAAAACATTTACCAATGTCGGCTCCCGAAGCACCTTATGAAGTTAATAGAATTGCTGTAAGATTTGAACAAAAAATCTATGCTATCGCAACAAGTCAGGTTTGCATTAGATCTTATTTTCTAATTTCTTCTGTTAATAGCATGTGTTTTCTTGTTAGAATTTTATTTTATCTGCTCTTGAATTTGTTTTCTTTGTCCACTATGTTTTGCTTTGATAAGCTAGGAACCTGGGTTAATTTTCTGTTGAATCTTGACATATTAATTTGCACATGGGGGGCGTAGGTCTCATTCACTTAGCTGCAGCTGTCCCATCTGCCATTTGATCCTGCTTTTCTAGACAAGTAGGTGCATTTCAAGTACTTACTAAAAGAAGTCTTCACAAAATATAATTTATATTACATGAGGCTATGTAAACCAGAAATCAATATTTTTGAAACTATGTTTTGTTTGGCATTCTAAATTTGCTTCTGTGGGAATTTTTTCCCTTTTTGCTTTGCCACATCATACATTCATCAGCTCCACCAGGATTTTTCCTTTGTTGTCATTTCACCTAGTAATCTTCAGTTGTCTTGATTGCCTTTGGGATGCCATTCTCCTATGCCACTTCCTCCTTTATTGCTTTATTACCTCCGTTCTTCTTTGTTCTTTGTGCCATTGAACAACAGGAGATGCATTGAGTTTGAGGTAGTTCTCCCTATAAGAGAGAAACCTCTATATGTGCATAGGAAAAAAAAATAGGTGATGTTAGGCATGTGGTCACGTCCTTATGTCGAGGACATTGTCATTTGATTGTCAGGATGAATTGACATGAACCTTGTTGCCTCATAACTCCTAATAAGGTTTGTCTGAAGCAGCCAACATTGATTGCTATGTGTGAGTATAAGAAGAAAATGGAAGTTCTCCTCTTTAATGATAATTAAGCCTTCGTGAAACACTTTTATTGGAAACATGGGGTTTTTCTTTCAATTTAGGCTTCCTAACAAGTATCTCAAACAGGCCATTCATTCAAAGTTGTGAAGCAAACAATTTCAAAGTCATTTGTTGAAGAATATTTTTTCTCAAGTTTCGTCAGCCTGTTACTGTGAAGCAATAAATATTGACTGGTGACTCTGCATTTGAAGGCGTTGAAATGTATACCCAGTTTCGTTTTCCTTCCTCCCGGCCCTTCTTCTAGGAGGCATGCTAAGAACTAACCTTTCTGTCTTTTAAAGTCCAGACCCTTTAGTTCCACTTCCATCTATAAAAGATGTAAAAGAAAAATTATGTGTTTTGGGTGGTGTTGCTTAAACAAGAAAAGAAAAAGAGAGGTTGGAAAAGCGAGCCTCATAGTGGTACTGGTTACATAAATAAATAAATAAATACACAGACATACTCATACATGCATTTAACCAATTCTACTTTGCTACTGGCATGTCAGTCCCTTCATTTTAATGCTTTTTAACTTATTTTTCTGTGATCTATTTTACGAATGTGATTTTTACATTCAATAATCAATATATTTTGAATATATGAATATTTTATGAATATTTTACAATATTTAAATGCTATTCTGTAAGGAATTTGAAACTTTTCTAGTTTCTGAAATTTCTGATCCTGTTCAGAAAATACAATTCTGTCCATTATGTGTTCTCAAATCGTAGATTATATATGAATTATTTTTGAACGACCGTTGATTTCTTTTTTTTTTTTTTTGGGATCAATTCAGAACTAGTTTAAAACATTTTTTATATATTTTGGTTTCTGCTGGAGCTTTTGATGAGCATCACTAATATAAGTCCCTTCCATCCATTCACATTCACAGACAGTCATTTCTATTTGGGTTGGTCTGACCAGCTCTCTCTTTCTTAATGCCTTTTACAATATCAATCATACATATATGATCTTCAAAACCTTGTAATCAACCATGTTTACATGCAACACATTCAGCCTATTGATATCTAAACTCCGATAGAATCTTATACATACTGCAAAAGGTGTGTTTTTTCATGTTTTACTTGCGAGATTTGGGATGTGAATTTTATATCACAGTCACCATACTTTTTTTGGCGTTTTTTTTTTTTGTTGCATAATGTGGTTTGTTTCAAGTGAAAATATCAGAAGCTTTATCACTTGGAAAATATAAATGAATTATGAGATAATAAGTACATGTAATATTTTGATTGCAAAAAGACAAAGAAATATGTGGAAAAACTTTTTGAATGTATACACAAACAAAAGTAGAAATCACATGTTTAAAGAAGTATAAAAAGTACATTTTGTTGGAAATCTCTAGAACTATTTTCTGGAACATTTTTGGATAATATTGTGACATTTTCATTTCTGGAGATATTATGAAGATACTTCAATTTTATCCCATTACTCTCAGCCGCCTTCAAAGATGGAAACAGTTTCACTGTGTTCTCACTTGTGTGTCAATATTGCAAAATTGATTTTTTAAGGGACGGCTGGTCCAGTCTGTGTTAGGTGCTAATGCTACTTGTTAATATATATATCATGGTGTTCCATCAAAATGGTATCTACCATTGCCTGCCATTTTCCTTATAAATAGGTCAGAGCCACCTGTTACCCTCATGAATGAAAAGCAAATAGTGGGCATGCTGGGTACCATTCAGAGAGAGAGAGAGAGAGAGAAGGGGGGAGAGAGAGAGAGGTATATTCGAGTGTCTGGTTGCCCAAGACCAGCTGTGTCCAACACTTTGTTTCCATGTTTGACACCAACACCTCTACCAGCATTCACGCCTCACAGGGTGCATTCCATGACCTCAATTTAGCATGAAAGGGCTTTGATCTAGTTGATGCAACATTTATCTTTGGTTTTTTTTTTTTTTCTGAAGTTATACCTTGTTGGCAACCTCTGCTGTCCCTTTTGCATTTTGGGGGCTTATGAAATGTCAAATTGAAATCAAACTCCATTCATTTTGGTTAATTCACCTGCAGTTTTCCTAATTGCTGAAAATTATGGACTTGGCTTGGACTATAAATTATTTTATTTATACCATCCCTAATCTGTTTTTCCAGGCTGATTATTTGCGGAAAATATCTCTCAAAATGATTACTATGGATTCAAAATATTCTAATACGAATCCATTGGCATCAAACTCTCATGCTGGCATCCAAAATTCACAAGATCCAGGTACCTGCTTGCTAAATTAACAAACATAAATCTTTTCTGTTAGAAGCTAAAGAAGAATTTTGGCATAAATATTTATTATGCAGGTATGTGTTTATTTGAAGTAGTGTACATACATACTTTAAATAACTTCCTTTTCGTTTGGTTAAGTAGCAGTGCAACAACCGAAAAACCTAAAACGTTCCTGTTCTCATGTCATGGGGAAGGAGAAGAAATGTCGCATGTCATGTGCTGTTGAAGAGGAGAACTTGTGCGCAATTTGTTTGGATCCAGTTATGGATAATGGAGATAGATCAACAGCAAAACTGCGATGCAGTCACCAATTCCATCTTGGTAACTAGATTTCTTTTTCTTATATATTTTCTGGTAAACTTGTTATTTGTCCTTTTGTGTGGGGGTTGTATCCCATTGGGGAATTTGCACTCACACAAGCAATAAAATTTTGATTTCCTTTTCATGTGTTTCTAATGGTTTATGTATTGCTTCCATCATGTGATTTATTGATTTGTTGTGTAGATGAACTTGAATTTTGACTATCTGATCTTGCAGTTTTTTATGTAACTTAAGTGCCTTCTAGTTGAACCTGTGATAATCCTTGAGGGGGCGTTTGATGCGCCGGAAATTTACTGTAGCAGTGGAAAAAATTTTCAAAATTTTAAAATTTTTCCTCTCCATCAGACTTAGAATTTTTTTTTTTTTACCGTTAAAAGTGGAAACGGCAAAATATTTCTGGAAAAAATTTTCCAGCCAGGGGTGGAAAATCTTTTCTGGAAATATTTTTTTGACTGTTGGAGGAAGGGGAAGGAAGGAGGAGGAGGAAGGGAAGGGAAGGAGGGAGGAGGAAGAAGGAGGAAGAAGGGAAAGAGGGAGGAGGAGGAGGAAGGGAAAGAGGGAGGAGGAGGAGGAAGGGAAGGAGGGAGGAGGAAGAAGGGGAGGAGGGAA
>JAANDH010001910.1:5255-18128 GCA_011799765.1 Nymphaea thermarum | reverse complement strand
GCCAGTTCGGTTCAGGGACTAATGTCGGCAACCACTGGCTTCTAGTGATTGTTGACTACTATATGTTAATTTTTTATTCCTTCATACCTATAACTTATGCCCTTAATGACATTTTAGGTTTGTAACTGGGTTTCATGTGTACACGGATGCCATTTTTCATGGGTAACTGGATAAAGGAGCTTGAAGATTTCATATTATGCATCTTGAAACCACGTTGTTTCATCTGCAAATAATGCAGAGATGAATCCTATGCTTGTGATGTAGAGAGTCGGTTCTGCGTGTTGGCTTCTAGTGATTGTTGACTACTATATGTTAATTTTTTATTCCTTAATACCTATAACTTATGCCCTTAATGACATTTTAGGTTTGTAACTGGGTTTCACGTGTACACGGATGCCATTTTTCATGGGTAACTGGATAAAGGAGCTTGAAGATTTCATATTATGTATCTTGAAACCACGTTGTTTCATCTGCAAATAATGCAGAGATGAATCCTATGCTTGTGATGTAGAGAGTCGGTTCTGCGTGTCTAAATTATGAATGGAATCGCAATGGCACATCACATTTTATCAGTTGTGGTGCCACAAATTTCTCGCTAAGGTGCACCTGGGACCAGCAAGGGCATCTAAGATGGCTGGACCCAGCACCCAAGTCCATTTTACATTTAGAGCTTGCAGGCCCCTGTGGGCTGCATGTAGCTCTGTCACTGCGTTTTGGCGATCCACCATGTTGTCACTAATGGCCGTTGTTTGAATCATGCCGCATGTGTGCTAGTGCAGGTACGAGCGCAGATATTTTAATATTACAAGTGAAACAAAAGTTAAATATTGTACATACCAAAGGAATTCTGAGACTAAACTAATGAATTTGTGACACATTTAATTTAACAATACCAAACTCAAGCCAAATGAAGTCTAAGGTTATATATATATCAATAATTCTGGTACTATCTTGATGTGCAGTGCTAATTGTTTCCAACTGGATGTGCCTTTGATACTTTGTGTTGTTATTTTTTAGTTAGTGAAATTCATTAAATATATGGATAAATTCATCCAAAATTCAAGATTCTATAGGGGAAAAAATTTTGAGGGCATCCAGCTCATTAAGTCTTTATCTTTGTCGAAGTATTTCTAGTTTGGTCCACGTCATCAATGATTCAGTTGGACAGCCTTAGCAAAAAAGTGTAAATCCTTAGTCCTCAACTTGCAAGGCTCCCTATGAAGCCGCGGAAGGAAAAAACAGACGACGATGAACAGAAAAAGAAAGAACGCAGAATAGGGAGAGAGAGGTTGGCGTACCTCAACTTCTTTGAAGGACCACGACGACGGCTGGAGGCAGAGCAGCGGCGGTGGTGGAGAGCACGGCGAGCGGTCGAAGAGGAACAAGAGTCGAAGGAATCGAAGACGAGGAAGCCCTGACGGGCAAAAAATTTATCTCCGCAAAAAAGTTGGACCCTGGAGGGTCCGACTTTTTTCGAGGGGAAAATTACCCTGGATTGAACTTTTTACCTAGGGAAAGTTCACGGTGTTTAATAACACCGGTTGAAATCGTACGCTTTTTTCATTTTTCCCTCTTGAACAGTGTTTCCCTCGGCAATCAAAAGTGGCCTAGGGGAAAAAAATGTGAGTGCATCCAGCTCATTAAATCTTTATCTTTGTCGAAGTATTTCTAGTTTGGTCCGCGTCATCAATGATTCAGTTGGAGAGCCTTAGCAAAAAGGTGTAAATCCTTAATATTTTGTTTTATGCAATTATGATTGTTTTGTTAATGTATACCTTCTGATCTATGATATATCGTGCAGATTTGCAGGTTACCTAATTTCATATATGAGATGAATTGCATATTTGACAGATCATTGACCTACTGACTGACTATTTCTGGATAAGTTGGGGGGATGAATTAGAAATTTTTATTAAATTACACGGGATGCATAATTGTTTGGATATTTTACTTAATTTCAGCAATACATTTTCCATGATTTCTTCCCTTTGAAGGTCTGTAGGTATTCAGGTCATAAGGAATCATATTTATACCAAAGATAAACAAGTTTTAGATACTTTACCTCCAGGGAAGCTTTCTATAGGATTACTACTTGGTATCTGATAACTTCAGCCTGCTTGGTAGTTGCAAGGTGTTTTCCCCTACTGTACTTGGGTGAGATTCAACCTTGACCGTACTTCATGTCTATGTATTTCAGATATGTGTTTCATTCAGCTTTGACAAATGTCTACGTCTGCTATAGAACTGGGCTTTGACTTTGGGTCTGTTGCATATTTTGTCTATTACTGTTTTCTTTTGTTTGCTTTCTGCTAAGTGCTATACAATTTGGCCTGCAATTGTGCACCATTGGTAGATTTGACGCCAGTATTCTTTTTACAAAAGAGTCGTCCCCAGTCTTTTATGTCCTACAAACGTTAATTGAGGATAGGCCTCTCCTTTTTTTGACCCAAGCTTTATTATTTCTCAGATTGTATTGGTTCAGCATTCAATGCAAAAGCTTCAATGCAGTGCCCAACTTGTAGGAGAGTTGAGAATGGCCAGTGGCGTTTTTGCAGATAAATATCTCAGATTTTGGTGAGGATAACTGGACAGAGCGGTTATGATCCTTATGATGATTGCTTACTTCATAGTACCGGTTTCTCATTCTTGTTTGGAGCAAGGGGATAATTAATGTATTGTACTCATTATCCGTGAAAAAAGTGTGTATGGAGCCCTACAAAAGACTGCCACAGTATTTTTCCCGTTCACATATTTGGATGGTGCTGTGTCCAAGGTGAAGTGATGGAGAAACATGACTCTTCTGTTTCACTTGTAGAAAAATAATTTGCCATCTGATTCATGTAAAAAGGTGTATGTGTATGTAAATTCTCATAATATGTTTATAAAAAGGTGTATCTGTATGTAACTTGCCATCGAACGCTAATCTTTTCGCAATTTTTTCTTCTCTTTGACTGCATGAAGCACTCTGCGCGTTACAGCTTTGGGAAAACCAATCTTCAATGTCACCGTCAACTGGCGCTGATGCACCTCGTCGTCCTTTTAGATTGACTTTCTTGTGATTTTTCTTGATTCCAACACAATAGCATGAGCTAGTATGAGCATGTATCTGCGCTCATGAAAAGGTGGCTGCCCAAATGGAGCAAACTTTCCTTTGTCAGGTGCTTCATAACATATAGACCCCAAATGCTTCCTAACATATAGACCCCAAATCAATAGTAAACCAACTTTCATTTATCTTTCATACCATTAACCCAGATAGCCATCTTCCATTCTAATAACTTTTGCACATTATTCTCCAGCTAAGCCACATCATGATATTTTAGAAAAGGGAGCAAATCACCATATTTATGACTGCCAATTTTGACATCACCATTCACCTCTGCCTTTGTCTTTGATTTATATGTTCAATCCTTGAATAAGCGGATTACCACCCACTACCTGGAAAGAAGTTTGACACTCTTCCTTCTGTTTTTATGTTTTTGGACTGTGCCGGTGCCTAGTGCTGGTCAAATGTACACAAAGGCGGAGCCAAGAAGCCGGTAGGGCCCATACCCCCACTACCCCCTCTGAAATTTTGTTTAATTTCTTTGACTTTGTGCAAAATTTTCTTGGCACCTTTCCCCCATGAAAAAAAAAACTTTGGTTTTGCTATTGAATGTGTTATTTTAACGCATCCTAGCCTGATCAGCTATGCTATGGTTCTTGTGACTTATGACTTCTATTAATAATTGCTTTATTAGTAAACGCATCATCATGTGATCTTATGCAATGGATATTAAAAGTGACCAACAAAAATTAAAAAAAAAAATAACACACACACACAGAGAGAATAATAAAGAAAAATAAGCATATACAAAAACAAAAATGAATTTAAGGAAATTTTTTTCTTCCAATTGGGCACTTATGCAGCTAAGCCTATTTCAAAGGGTGGCCACTTGAGGCTTACGGGAGTGCCTAGGCACAACTGCTACGCTTCAACTTCTTATCTCATCTTTAATTTGACATTATATCACAAGGGTTCTTGAAATTTTACCTCCTCTTGTACGGTCGTGTTTTAAATTAAAAAAAAAAAAGATCATTGAATCTCCATAATTCCACCTTGCACCTTTTTATCAAAATTAGAGATGTCAAACGATCATATTTGAATTATATGTACAATTAACAATATCGTTCTTTGGATGTTCACATATTCAGATTCGAATATGAACGAAAAAAAATCGTACCATATCTGAATCCAAATTCAATTTCACAAATTGAATATGGTCGAATTCGAAATTCGACTTTTAAAAAACCGGCTTTCAAAATATAAGGACCGAGAATGTTTGTTTAAAACTAAATCTGATTCAAATCCGACTGGATACTTAATTAAATATGAACGCGAATCTGGTCATATGTTAGTTTTAAAATCTGAATTCGGTCCTGTTTTTTAATTTGATGTTCAATTTTTTCCACTACCCAATTTTTCTTGGAGCAGTTTGAGCAGATTTCAGATCCAAATTGGATTTATTGACATCTCTAGTGACAATGATAGAGTCTATAATAATTCAGGGAGAATGTCTCAAAACTTTAGACACAATAAAAAACCGCAGCCACCATTAACCATGCTTCAAAACATTTTGCTTTTAATGATAAAAAAATATTATTTTCTTTTACTGTCGTGTGATTACTTTTCTACTCAAATATATCAAAGACCTAATTTTTACTTTCTTAACAATATTCTTCAACCATATGACCCATGACGAGAAGGAAAAAATTTAAAGGAAAATCTTAAATGACAGTTTTATATAAAAAGAAAAAGCTTTTTTAAACAAAAAATAAAAAACTGCAAATGGGTGGCATTAAGCCTGCGCATTGAGCCGGCCCGACACCCGAAACCCAGGTCAGGCCCTACCCGTCACCTTAAACCTGAGCTCGGCCCGATTAAATTACAAACTATATATTTTTAATATAAAATAATATGTCAATATTAAGAATCGTAATAAAATATAATAATTATAGTGCCCACTCGGGTCAGCCCCATAACATTTCAAGCCAGCCCAATGTCCTTTTTTCCAGGTTAGAGTTGGGTTGGGTATCAGGTACCCAACCACGGCCCAGCCCGAGGTGGCATCTTCTCATAAGGTTTTGTCATTTCCTCTTGTACTCGATTTGATTGAAAGTGACATATTTGAAGCCCTAATTTTACGTACAATTATGCTTTAAATTGGCACACTTTATAGAGTCAATAATCTTTTTATGAGCGGGGTCAAATTATAGTTTTAAAATTTGAACAAGATATAATATTTCAAAATTTTTATATAGGATAAATATTTTTTTAATTTACATGTTTTTTTTTTAAGGGACCAGGGCCCTACCGACCCCTTGGCTTGTTTCCACTGAAAAATATATTCAACTTTATTAAAACTCTAAAAAGTCTTGTATGATAAGTCAATTTGATGGAGAAATGCCTTAAAAAGATGAGATAGATACTAAAAAAAACATCAAAAGTTGTTGAAATCGGCTTGAATTTTTGGGCCCTTAAAATATATACATCTATAAATAGTGGGTCTCTCTGATTTTTTTTTTTTAAGAAAAATCTTGTTCTATTTTCTCTTTTTTTTTTTTAATTACTTGTTTGCTTTTATTATCTGTAACCAATGGCTAATTCCGATCCCATTCACTCAGATCCTTAACATTTTAACTTAATCCTAGCTCCCCATACTTCCTTTATTTTTAATATTTTTTAATTTTTCTTTTTTTAATTACTTATTTGCTTTTATTATCTGTAACCAATGGCTAATTCCTATCCCATTCACTTAGATCCTTAACTTTTTAACTTCTTGTTATTTACCAACCAGGATTGGATATCATATCCAATCTTGAACGGGTTTTTAATCCATGCTTCTAATTCACATGTGTGTGTATATATATATATATATATATTAAAAAAAGGAAAATAAAAAAATAAGAGCTTTGGATCTAAATCTAGATCATGAATGAAAATAAGAGCAGGGATCGAGAAGGACGCGAGTAATAAAAGGTGGGCTCATAATTAATTGACTCGGTCCCAAACTCATGAACCAACAATAATAATCAAAAAATTTATTATGATGCTCATTTTTTTTTGTTGAATAAATGATAAAACGTCAGAGCTCAAGGGGATCCGTAGTCAGATATCAATATCTGATGTTTAATTTCACGTTAGTAAATGCTTCGGTAAAGGTTTTATTGATGTTTTTGGTATCTTTATTGATTTTCATATATTTTTTTACTTTATAAAAGACCTGTATTTTTGTATTTCTGGTATTTCCATAAATATAGTTCTTCTGTTTCTATATGGACAGGTTTATTTAAGTATTTACGGCAAAGTTGTTTTTTTTTCTAAAAATAATTAAAAAAATTAAAAGTTTTTTTTAATAAAAAGTCAACGCGTCAAGGAAACATGCAATAACAAGTATTGTATTGCACTTAGGAGATCATGTTAAATGCCTAAAAAAAACGAAACAAAAGTTGAAAAAAAATAAAAATAAAAATAAAAAATATAAAAAAAATCAGGATAAATTCATTTTTTATGTTTTTAAATATATCGCAGTGTTTTCCATTTTTTGTTTTCTTTGTTTATTTCGTTACTATCACGATGTCTTAAAAAATATCAATATATTTATAAATATGCTTTTAATATTAAAATAATTATGCTTGTTTGATGTTTCTGCTGATTGGGGGGTCCTATATTGTGGGACATTTGGACATTTCTTTCTTGCTTGTTCCTGCTGAGTGCTGATTGGCAGGAGCAAAGACGACAGTAAGTCGGGAAAATTTTAGGCCCTTCCTTTTCTCTCTCGCTCTTTCCTTTGTTTTGGTCGGTGGAGTTCTTGTTAGTGCGGTGAACTATGGAGGGGAGTGGTTGGAGGCCGGCACAAGGGGATCCGGGGATGGCATCAGGCGATTGGAGGTCCGAGCTATCCACGGAGTCCCGACAGAGGATTGTCAACAAGATGTAAGCAAGTTCGATTTCTTTGCGTGATCAACTTTAGATTTCTTTGCGTGATCAACTTTGGCTAGCTGAGATGTTGGGCATTTTTTCATCCTTTTTTTATAATTCATGGCAAGAATGGATTCGTTTGAGTTCTGTTGCTTGATTTGGGAGAGATGATGAAACAGTGTTTGAATAATCTCTTTCTCACTCTCTCTCGAGAGCGCGCGCGCTCGCGCTCGGTGTGTGTGTGTGTGTGTTTGGGGGGTGGGGTGGGGGAGGAGGGGGCTATTTGTTATTGAAACTGAAAGTGTCTAATTTCTTTACGATGCTTACCGCCACCATCCCCTAGCTACGGATGTGTTTAATTTGTTTCTAAATTGTTTGAGTTAGAGATCGGTTCCATGAATTTCCTCGAAAAAACTGTGTTCTGTTTGTTAACGATGCGCTTAGAAAGTTGTCGACGATTTTGACTTCAAGGATGGATGAAAGTGATGAACTATTGGTGATCCGTTAAGTTCGATTGTAGTGAATAGTCCTGACGTGAGTGATGTCTGCTTACCGATTTGTTTAGGGATGCGCAACGGTTGGGCTATGGCTTTTGGTTTTTTTCTTCCCCTGTTTTTGTTGGGGTTTAAATGTGCTGAATTCGATAGAATCCATTTCTCGGCGCGTTCAGACTGTTCAGATCAGAACATGTTACATCCTTCCTTTGTGTTGCTGTTTTATTAGCATCTACTTGTTCGTTGGCTGCCTTTGGGTGCCGAATGAATAACATCGATGTGTTTGCCTTGTACAGGATGGATACACTAAAAAAACATTTACCAATCTCGGGTCCCGAAGGACTTTCTGAACTTAATAAAATTGCTGTCAGATTTGAAGAAAAAATCTATGCTGCTGCAACAAGTCAGGTTTGCATTAGATCTTATTTACTAATTTATTCTGCTAATAGCATGTGTTTTCTTGTTGGAATTTTCTTTTATGTCCTCTTGAATTTGTTTCCTTTCTCCACTATGTTTTGCTTTGATAAGGATCCTGGGTTAATTTGCTGTTGAATCTTGAGATATTAATGTGCACATGAGTGCATAGGTCTCATTCATTTAGCTGCAGCTGTCCCATCTACTAGGCAAGTAGGTCCATTTCAAGTACTTATTAAAGGAAGCCTTACACGAGGCAATGTAAATCAGAAATCAATATTCTTGAAACTATGTTTTGTTTGGCATTCTAAATTTGCTTTTTGTGGGAATTTTTTTCCCTTTTGCTCTTATAGTTGCTCTTGCCCCATCTACATTCGTCAGCTCCACCAGGATTTTCCTTCGTTATCATTTCACCTAGTAATCTTCAGTTGTCTTGATTGCCTTTGGGATGCCATTCTTCTAGCCACTTCCTTGTTTATTGCTTTATTACCTCCGTTCTTCTCAGTTCTTTGTGTGGAGATGGATTGAGTTTGAGGTAGTTCTCCCTATAAGGGAGAAACCTCTATCTGTGCACAGGAAAAAAATTAGGTGATGTTGCAGAAGTATGTGGTCATGTCCTTATGTTGAGGACATTGTCATTGAACGGCAGGATGAATTGACATGAACCTTGTTGCTGCTTAACTCCTAATAAGGTTTGTTTGAAGCAACCATTAGTGATTGCTATGTGTGAGAACAGGAAGAAAATGGTAATTTTCCTCTTTAATGATAACTAAGCCTTTGCGAAACACTTTTATTGGAAACATGGGTTTTTTCTCGTGTCATCAATTTAGGCTTCCTAACAAGTATCTCAAGCTGGTCATTTATTCAAAGTTGTCAAGCAAACAATTTCAAAGCCATCTGTTGAGGTCCTGAGGACTATCTTTTCTCAAGTTTCATTAGTTTGTTACTGTAAAGCAATAAGTATTGGGTCTATTGACTAATGACTATGTGCATTTGATAGCATGGAAATGTTTGCCCAATGTAGTTTTCCTTCCTCCCGGCCCTTTTTTTGGAGGCATGCTAAGAACTAACCTCTCTTTTCAAATTCCAGACCCTTTAGTTCCATCTATGAAAGATAGAAAAATTGTGTGTTTTTGGGGGAGGGGTGTTGCTTAAATAAGTAAAGAAAAAGGGAGGTTGGAAAAACGAGTCTCATAGTGAAACTGGTTACATAAGTAAATAAACTGACACACAAACACATGCATGCTTTTAGCCAATTCTATTTTCCCACTGGTACGGTCAGTCCCTTCATTTTAATACTTTTTAACTTATTTTTCTGTAATCTACTTTATGGATGTGATTTTTACATTCAAAATATTTTGAATGTATGAATATTTTACAATATTTGAATGCTATTCTGTAAGGAATCTGAAATTTTTCTAGTTTCTAAAATTGTTTGACCTTGTTCAGAATAGACAATTCTATGTTAATTTATGTGTGCTAAAATTGTAGATTATATGTGAATTATTTTTAAGTACTGTTGATTTTTTTTGGTCAACTCAATTTCAGATGAGACTACTTTAACTCATTTCTTATATATTTTGGTTTTTGCCGGAGATTTGGATGAGCACCACTAATATAAGTACCTTCCATCCATTCACAGACAGTCATTTCTATTTGGGTTGGTTTGACCAGCTCTCTCTTTCTTTTTGATTACCTTTTACAATATCAATACACACATATATGATCTTCAAAACGTCGTAATCAACCATGTTTACATGCAACACATTCAGCCTATTGATATATTTAAACTCCTGTAGAATCTTATACATAGAGCAAAAGGTGTGCTTTTCATGTTCACTTGTGAGCTTTGGGATGTGAATTTTACATCACAGTCACCAACATCTTGCTTGGTAATGCTTATTTTTAGGAGTTGTTTTTTTTTCTTTTGCATAATGTGGTTAGTTTCAAGTGAAAATATCAGAAACTTTATCACTTGAAAAATATAAATAAATTATAAGATAATAAGGATATGTAGTATTTTGATTGCAAAAAGACAAAGAAATATGTGGAAAAACTTTTTGAAAGTATACACAAACAAAAGTAGGTAGCTATAAAGAAGAAAACCGGTTACGTGACCGGTTTTCCCGGTTACCACTTAGCCTCTCTATAAATAAGGAGGCATGTTTCAGTGCTAAGGCATCGCCGCCCACATGAAACATCTAAGGGTCTTCCTGGACAGATGCATTGCCCATGGGCTTGTGCTCAGCCCAACCAAAATGACGATCGGCCAAAAATCGATCGAATTCCTTGGAGCAATTATTGGGAAAGGAGAGAAAATCACCCATGAAGCCCCAGAAACTTCAAGGCCAATGTCAGAAGAAGAACACTCGACTATCGGTGTTCAAATGAGGGCCATAGAGGCTGAACTCTCTAACCGCTTGGAGACAGCCCTCGCTAATTTACAGTTTCTCCTAGAAATAAAGGAACTAGCCTGCCAGTCCTCATCAACTAAAGATAATGCATGGGGAGACAAACTACCAGCTGTAAAGGAAGACCGGCAGCATCTTCTGGAACTGGGCAGTTGGGGGTTCAGCTACATAGTAAACCTCTTCCTGTACAGCAAGGTACTCGTTTTCATCTTCCACGAGCGAGGTGATCCTTGCTTCTTGACTGGTTTGGACAGTCGTGATGTTCTTGTAGAAGGTGATTGTTTCGCCTTCTATTCTCATCCTTGGACGTCAGCCTTAAGGGAGATGCTTGAGCAGCATCTATCCCCAGAGCAACAGCTCCAACGGTCACTCCGAGACCGAGCCACTATGGTGCCAGCCGAAGTTCTCTACAACTCTCGACGCGACTCTAACCACCATAGAGTCTACCAGCACCTATCGGAAGAGGCAATTTCCTGCCTAGACGGCCAGCAGATAGACCGTCCATTCATACAACCGGNTCCGACCATCAAAGAGTAAGCATAGAACTATTGCTATCATTGTGTATTCTGGAACTACGCAGGATCCAATAACAGGTGTTGTCACGAAAGGGAAAGAGCGAATGGTCTTCAACTACCGGAGGCTCAACGACAACACAGAAAAAGATCAATATTCACTACCCGGCATCAACTCGATCATCAAAAGGGTAGCAGGGAGTAATATTTACTCTAAATTTGATCTTAAGAGTGGTTTTCATCAGGTAATGATGAGTCCTGAATCCATACCACTCACAGCTTTTTGGGTACCACAGGGGCTCTATGAATGGCTAGTTATGCCATTTGGATTGAAGAACGCACCAGCGGTATTCCAGAGAAAAATGGACAATGTCTTTAAAGGAACAGAGGATTTTATTACTGTTTATATTGATGATATCCTCGTGTTTTCTCAGGATGAAGACGCCCACATGAAACATCTAAGGGTCTTCCTGGACAGATGCATTGCCCATGGGCTTGTGCTCAGCCCAACCAAAATGACGATCGGCCAAAAATCGATCGAATTCCTTGGAGCAATTATTGGGAAAGGAGAAATAATCCTTCAACCCAATGTGATAAAGAAGATCGTAGAGAAATCAAATCATGATTTGGAAAACAGAACGGGACTACGATCATGGCTTGGCATTCTAAACTATGCCAGGAATTTCATTCCCAACCTTGGGAAATTACTATCTCCTCTATATGCAAAAACCAGTCCGACCGGAGAAAAACGGATGAATCAACAAGACTGGAAGCTCATCAAGCAAATCAAGGAGCTAGTCCAAAACCTACCGCCACTGTCAATACCACCAAAGAATTGTGCTATGGTGTTAGAAGCAGACGGCTGTATGGAAGGATGGGGTGGTGTGATCAAATGGAAACCAAAGATCAAAGACCCCAGATCAATGGAGAAGCCATGTGCTTATGCCAGTGGGAAGTTCTCCCCACCAAAGTCATCCATTGACGCTGAAATCCATGCTGTCATGAACTCACTTGACAGCCTGAAATTGTATTACTTAGAGTCTCCGTCTCTGCTTATCAGAACGGATTGTCAAGCCATTATTTCATTTTTCAGCAAAACCCAAGTTAACAAACCGTCCAGAGTTAGATGGGTAGCTTTTGTTGATTTTATTACAGGCTTAGGTATAGAAGTCAGTTTTGAACATATAGAAGGCAAAGAAAATGTCCTTGCCGATACCCTGTCTAGGATAGTCGGGTACATCTGTGTAAATGAACTTCCTGAAAAAGGAGTTCAAACCCTTAACCTGTTTGCTAATTTTATACAGGAATGGAGAAACGACCCAGAACGGATGATGCCGTTGAAGCAGGGAGCGCTGCAAATAATCTGCTCCCAAGTCATGAGCTCTGTATGCAATACAGCAGGCTCGCCAAAAGAAGGCACCCAGTGCACCGCATCACCCATGAAGCCCCAGAAACTTCAAGGCCAATGTCAGAAGAAGAACACTCGACTATCGGTGTTCAAATGAGGGCCATAGAGGCTGAACTCTCTAACCGCTTGGAGACAGCCCTCGCTAATTTACAGTTTCTCCTAGAAATAAAGGAACTAGCCTGCCAGTCCTCATCAACTAATGATAATGCATGGGGAGACAAACTACCAGCTGTAAAGGAAGACCGGCAGCATCTCCAATGGATCTCACAAGCCTCTGCTCACCTTGCTTCCCAAATACGCAAGAATCACATCTAAGCAAAGGAAAGCGTGAAAGCGTGTGGACCCATAAATAATTGTAATAATGGACCAGCCTGTTGGCCCACAAAACGCGTTGTCTACGCGTCGTGTTGAGCGATGACGCATGTGCGTTCGTCACTCTGTTTGTCGTTAGCGTCAGCGGATATATTCGCCAGCTGTTTATGTCGGCCACGTTAGTGCGCCACTAGGCCAAGTTGCCTCAATTATTGAGCAACTGATGCCTTCGGTCACGTAACCGGTTTTCCCGGTTACCACTTAGCCTCTCTATAAATAAGGAGGCATGTTTCAGTGCTAAGGCATCGCCGCGAAGCATCACTTCTGCAGTCTGCCTTAGAGTCTTCAAGAGTCCTTCTGT
>JAANDH010001909.1:0-24483 GCA_011799765.1 Nymphaea thermarum | reverse complement strand
CATTCGAGATCTAGTTCAAGCAGGAACCATTGCCACTATTCATGTTCCTTCAGAAGATCAAGCAGCAGATATCTTCACCAAAGCTCTCCCTATTGGTGATTTCTCTAGATGTTGTGACAAGCTGAGCATGTTTAATATGTATGCTCCAGCTTGAGGGGGAGTGTTGAAATGAAGAAAAGTTCATGTTTTAGGGGGTTCTATGTAATATTAAAGAGTTAGAGCTCTCTTTAATATTTTTATGTTTTTGCTTATGGTATTGTGTAAATCTCTTGTTTTACCCTAAATCTCTTTTATAATAGAGATTAGGGCATCGTAATGAATTTGATCTTTCTCAATCTCTCGCCTGCCTCTCTCTCTCTCTCTCCTTCTTTGTCCGCTGCAACAAGGTCTAGTGAGAGTAAGATAAATTAACTTCCCTACAAGACATTGATATCTTCTTTTTGCCTCTTCACAAAGTGGCTCCCCGTCTAGACTTAGCTTATGGCCAGCATCTAGAGGAGTAGAAGCTGGTCTACACCCTAGTTTCCCAGTCTCCTTTAACAAATCTAGAGTGTACTTCCGTTGATTTAGCACAAGGCTAGTCCCAGACCTAGCAATTTCTATGCCAAGAAAGTATTTCAACTTACCAAGATCCTTAAGATCAAACTCGATCGCCAACAGTTTCTTTAACTTCATTATTTCATCTTCATCATCACCTGTGACAATCATATCATCAACATATACCAACAAAATAGTAACCTTTTGCTCATTTCTCTTCACAAAGAGTGTATGATCTCCATTCCCTTGATGGTATCCACACTGTCTCATGACAAGTCTGAGTCGTTCAAACCATGCCTGAGGAGATTGCTTGAGCCCATATAAAGCTTTCCTTAGCTTGCAACATTTTCCAGGTTCCTCATATCCTGGTGGCATACACATATATACTTCCTCTTCAAGGTCTCCATTGAGAAATGCATTCCTGACATCAAGTTGGTACATCTTCCACTCCTTCATAACAACTAAAGAGATAATGACTCTGACAGTCTTCATCTTCGCAATAAGAGCAAAGGTCTCCAAATAATCAATCCCATATTTCTAACTAAACCCCTTGGCCACAAGACGAACTTTGTATCTTTCAACACTCCCATCTGGTTTGTACTTGATGGTGTAGACCCACTTAGATCCAACCAAGTGAGCCGCCTCAAGAATCTTTACAACTTTCCATATCATGTTTCTTCGCAAGGCTTTCATCTCTTCTTGCATTGCATAAGTCCACTTAGGATCACTCTGAGCCTCAACAACATTCTTGGGAATCATAGTCAAAGAAAGAGAAGATACAAAACATTTGTAGTCCTTGCTCAGTCTAGAATATGAAACAAAGTTACCAATAGGATGTTGAGTACATGACCTGACACCCTTTCGCAAGGCGATGGGAAGCTCTTCACTAGCAGCAATAGTCTGAATCTTTTCTTCAACAGGTTGCTTCTGCGCACGACTTGGGTCATCCAGAGAAGGACTAATTGGATTGGGAGTAGAACTCTCATCACCTGTCATCTCATCTGTACAAACTTTTCGCCTAGAGTAAACTTGCCCAAATAGACGATTGCATTTCTCTTCTGCCTCAGTGGAACACTCTCCATTTTTCTCTTGTTCATGTACCTCACTAGATGGACCATTTTTCTCCTGTTCATGCGCCTCACTAGATGGACCAACGGAGTCACGCCTGTAGTCCAAAAAATCTGTCAACTGAATTTCCTGACTCGGAGAATACTCTTCCTGTGACATAGAGTACTCCCCCTGAAGAGGATTCTCACCAAAATAGGAAACATGTTCAAGGAAAGTGACATCTTTGGTAACATAGGCCCGACCAGTGGAAGGGTCTTGACACTTGTACCCTTTTTGAGTGGGAGAATACCCTAAAAAAATGCCCTTAATAGACCTTGGATCAAGCTTTTCAATGTGAGGACTATGATTGTGAATAAGGCAAACACAACCAAAAACTCTGAGTGGAAGAGAGAAAGGTTGACGACTCCTCGGTAACATAGAGTGAGGCGTCTTCCCATTCAACACACGACTAGGCAACCGGTTTATAAGATACGCACTGGTCAGCACAGCATCCCCCCAATACTTTTTTGGAACATGATGTTGAAAAAGAAGAGCCCGAGTCATATTCAATAACTGATGATTTTTTCGTTCAGCAACTCCATTTTGAGGAGGGGTATAACTACAGGAAGTCTCATGAACAATTCCCTTTTTTCGAAAGAAGCTATCAACAGACTGGCACATATACTCTCGAGCATTGTCAGATCGAAATGTCTTAACAGATGCTCCATATTGAGTTTCCACATAAGCAATGAAAGTCTCTATGACAGTAGGAACTTCACTACGGACTTTCAGCAAGTAGACAATAGTGTTACGAGAACAATCATCTATAAAGGTGATAAAGTATTGAAAACCATGACAGGAATGAATCCCTGCAGGCCCCCACACATCAAAATTGTAGAAATACGAACAAGGAGAAGAAAAGGAACCACGATAACACGATGTAACGTGGAAAACCCTCAACTCGAGGGAGAAAAACCACGAATGAGGAGAAGTCGGTGCCCACCAGCAGCCAGACTTTCTCTCTCTTGATAATTTCATTACACTAGAAATTAGGGTTACACAGATATAAGTATGCCCTAACAAAGACATACTGGATCGGGTCCAGACCCGGACCCATACACAAAGATCCGTCAACACTCCCCCTCAAGATGGGCATACATATCAAACATGCCCAACTTGGATACATTTCTCTCAAAAGAAGCTGAAGGAAGAACCTTTGTCAAAACATCTGCAGTTTGGTCCTCAGACTTCATGTAGGGTAAGATCAACTCTTTTGCATCAATTCTCTCACGGATGAAGTGACGATCAATTTCAACATGCTTTGTTCTGTCATGTAGAACTGGATTGTTGGCCAAGTTGATGGCAGACTTGTTATCGCAATACATCTTCATTGGTCCTTCAGTTTCTATCCCAATGTCAGTCAGTATTATCTTCAACCACAGTAACTCTGACACTCCCATAGCAACTGCCCTATATTCTGCCTCTGCGCTAGATCTAGAGCAAACCTCCTGTCTCTTGCTTCTCCATATAACGAGGTTTCCTCCCAAGTAAACACAGTACCCTGTAGTAGATCGTCTGGTATCAACACAACCTGCCCAATCTGCATCAGAATACCCCTCGATCTCCACAGTCTCTTGTTTCACATACAGAAGTCCTTTGCCAGGATTTTTCTTCAGATAGCAAAGTACTCTGTCCACAGCCTTTAGGTGTGCATCAGTTGGTGCATGCATGAATTGACTCAGAACATTCACTGCAAAAGTAATATCTGGTCTCGTGAGGGTAAGATAGATCAACTTCCCAACCAGACGTTGATATCTTCCCTTGTCTGCTTCACAGAGTGGCTCCCCATCTCTAAGTCTCAACTTGTGCCCTGTGTCAGACGGGGTAGGAGCAGGTCTACATCCCAGTTTACCAGTCTCCTTCAGCAAATCAAGAGTGTACTTCCTTTGATTTAGTATAAGGCCAGTACTAGATCTAGCAATCTCCATCCCCAGAAAATACCTCAACTTACCAAGATCTTTGAGATCAAACTCAGTAGCGAGTAACCCTTTTAGCTTAATAATCTCCTCCTCATCATCTCCTGTGACAATCATGTCATCCACATAGACCAGCAAGAGAGTAACCCTGCCTCCCTTCTTCTTCACAAACAGAGTGTGATCTCCATTCCCTTGCCTGTACCCATGATGTAGCATTACTTGTCTCAATCGTTCGAACCATGCTCTAGGCGATTGCTTAAGGCCATATAAAGCCTTTTTCAGCTTACAACATTTCTCTGGTTCTTCATATCCTGGAGGCATATGCATGTAAACTTCTTCTTGTAGGTCACCATTAAGGAATGCATTCTTGACATCAAGTTGATACATCTTCCACTCCTTCATCACAGCAAGGGACATAATCACTCTCACAGTCTTCATTTTTGCTACAGGAGCAAAGGTTTCCAAGTAATCAATCCCATATTTCTGACTGAATCCCTTGGCCACAAGACGAGCTTTATATCTCTCAACACTCCCATCTGGTTTGTACTTGATAGTATACACCCACTTGGATCCAACTAAATGTGTAGCCTCTGGAATCTCACCACTTCCCAAGTCATATTTCTCCTCAAGGCATCCATTTCTTCGTCCATTGCAACAGCCCACTTGGAATCACATTGAGCTTCAACAACAGTCCTGGGAATCACAGCCAAAGAGAGAGAAGAAACAAAACACTTGTAGTCCTTTCCAAGTCTGGAATAAGATACAAAATTACTAATGGGGTGTTGAGTACATGACCTGACACCCTTTCTCAGGGCAATGGGAAGATCTTCATTCGTCTTTTCATCCTCACCAAGAATCTCCACGCTAGGACTTGGTTCATCCAGGGAAGGAGTGGCTTTGGGATTGGAAGTAGTCACCTCTGCCTGAGTACCTCGTCTAGTGTAGACCTGTCCAAACAACTGAGGGGCTCCTTCTTTCTCAATGCTAGTGTTACACCCTTCCCCATTCTCAGACACATCAACAACCGTAGGTGATGTGGCTTTCCTGTAGTCCAAAAATTCTGTAAATTGGAGTGCCTGTCTCTGAGAATACTCTTCCCTGCCCACAGACTGCTCCCCCTGAAGAGGATTCTTAGCAAAGTAAGAGGCATGCTCCATGAAGGTAACATCCCTCGTAACATAAACTCGGCCAGTAAGGGGATCGACACATTTGTATCCTTTTTGAGTAGAGGGGTAGCCAACAAAAACAACTTTAATAGACCTGGGATCAAGTTTCTTGACAGTTGGACTGTGATCATGTATAAAGCATACGCACCCAAAAACACGAGGAGGGAGGAGAAATGGTGGACGACTACCAGGAAGTAGTGAGTGAGGAGTCCTACCATTCAGAACACGACTGGGCATGCGGTTAATGAGATATGCACTAGTAAGAACAACATCACCCCAATAATGTTTGGGAAGATTTCTCTGAAACAAGAGTGCCCTAGTGACATTCAGAAGTTGACGATTTTTCCTTTCAGCCACCCCATTTTGAGGAGGGGTATAACTGCAAGAAGTTTCATGAACAATCCCCCTTTGTCTAAGAAACTTTTCAACCGACTGACACATGTATTCACGGGCATTATCAGACCGGAAAGTTTTAACATTTGCACCATATTGGGTTTGAATGAGCAGAATAAAAGTCTCAATAATATGAGGTACCTCACTGCGGTCTTTTATCAAGTACACAAAAGTGGCACGAGAGAAATCATCAATGAAGGTAATAAAATATTGAAAGCCTTGACGGGTATGAATTCCCGAAGGCCCCCACACATCAGAATGGATCAAAGAAAACACTTCATTAACACAACTAGTAGAAAGAGGGTACGAAGCCCTCACATGTTTCGCAAGTTGGCATACGCCACAAGAAATGGAAGACAAATCCAGGGAGGAACACAAGTCTGGAAATAAATCTTTTAAAATCCTAAAAGGCAAATGCCCAAAACGTTCATGCCAATACATAAGGGACAAAAGACAATCTTCTCTTCTCTTATCTGTCTTGCGGATCGCTGTCATCAAGGCAGTAGCCACACGTAAAGGAAGACGATATAAGCCATCAGAAGCCAAACCAATCCCAATCCTCTTCCCCATCACCAAGTCCTGCAAAACACAACGATCGGCAGAAAAGATAAGTTCACAATTCAATTCTTTAGTGAGTCTACTGACAGACAAGAGATTCAGAGGAAACCGAGGAACATGTAATGCGCCCTGCACATGGAATTTGTCCAGCAAGGACAGAGTTCCTTCGCCTGCCACACAGGTAGAGGAACCGTCTGCAAGAGAAACACGTTCCCTTCCCGATGACAACTTATACTCATGAAACAATTTTGGATTACCTGTCATGTGGTGAGTAGCACCACTATCGACAATCCATTCCCCCACAAACGAGTTACCTTTATCACCAATAACAGCAAGTGCTTGATTCGCCTTAGTTTCCTCTGATAGTTCGGTATGATTGATATCAAGTTTGCCCAAGTATGCCCTTAGCTCACGAAGTTGATCAGCAGAAATAGAAAGTTTGTCACCACTGGGTTTGTGCGCCTCAGTCATAGAAGTCTTCCCACTAGGAGGCCGTCCTCTGGTACCTTTTTTGTCTGGATGAAGGTCCCAACAATAGTCCACAGTATGACCCGTCTTCTTGCAGTGTGTACACCGGCGAAGGGATCTAGTCAAGTTTCCAAGCCCACGACTCACAAGAGCTGACCGCTCATGAGAGGGCACAAGATCCCTCTTGCCTGCATTGATCACAAGCCTCCTCTGTTCTTCTGCTTCGACACGGGAGTATACATCTTCAATACTGGATACCTCTCTAGAATTAAGAATCTGACTCCGAACCCCTTCAAATTCATCATTTAATCCAGCCAAAAAAAGAAACACCCTGTTTTGCCACTCTTGAGCAACATGAAGCACCTAATCTTGTGGACAGTGCCACGGGATATCAGAATGATAATCAAGTTCTTCCCACTTGGCTTTCAAAGCCCCATAGTATTCTGCGACAGAAGAGTTCCCTTGACGTAGGTTATACACAGTCTGCATTACTTGATAAGTGCGAATGACCGTTTTCTTCTGGCCATACATTTGCTCTAGGACCACCCACATGTCCCGTGCAGTCTTCTTCCGAAGGACCAAGGGCTGAACCTCGGGGGAGACAGAGTTAACAATCCAAGTTTTCACTTGGTTGTCCTCAAGGAACCAAGTGCGCCACACACCACTTGTTCTTGCTGGTTCAGGGTTGCTCCCATCAATATATGTCATTCGATCGCGAGCCGCAATCCCCATAGTCATAGCGGGCGACCACGAAAAATAGTTCTCCTTTGTGAGACGAAGATTTATGACTTGCATAGGAACATTCTCAGTTCTAATGCCCCCGATTTCAGTTTGATTGACAGTCGACGAGGAAGAGGCTGCCATAGATATCAACCGGTGCGACGAAGGGAGCAAAACAAATAACAGGGAGCAAAACACACCAGGTCGCCGGAATCTGGTCGCCGGAGCAGGTCGCCGGAATATGGTCGTCGGAGCAGGTCGCCGGAATCTGGTCGCCGGAACCAGGACAGAGGATCGCCAGAGAGGAGCAGAGTCTGGCGGCAGCAGACGCCAGAGAAGAACAGGGACAGGCCGTCGGGCGAAGGCTACAGGTCGTCGGGTGAAGGCTGACCGTCGGGAGAGAGGAACAGGCCGTCGGGCGAGGGCTGACCGTCGGGCGGTGATGTGAGGCTGGGGCACCAGGCGTCTGAGGCAGCGGAGGACGAGCGGCAGAGGCAGAGTCGTCGGGCGGCACTGGCTGAAGCAGAGGCAGCGTCGCCGGGCGGCACTGGCTGAAGCAGAGGCGTCAGGCGGCGGACGGAAGGGCAATGGGCGACAGACGGAACAGTGGCGACGGGCGGAAGCACAGGCGGAGGCGTCAGGCGTCGGACGATGATCGAGAAGGCGTCAGAGGCTCCAAGCGTGCGAATGAACAGGGCCGGAACTTCACGGCTCTGATGGAGAAGAAGGGCGACGGTGGCTGGCCGGAAAACGGAGAGCTAGGGCGGCGCTGGGTCGCCGGAACTTGAGCGACGAGGGCAGACCATCGTGCACGGGCGTCGGGTGAACAGTGCGTCGGGTGAACAGTGCGTCAGGAGAGACGAGCGAAGCTCGGGCGCTGTCGTCGGGCACGGGCGTCGGGTGAGACGATGAACAGTCCGAGACGATGAACAGTGGCGAGACGATGAACAGTGGCGAGACGATGAACAGTGCGATCGAGACGATGAACAGTGCCGGAACTTCACGGCTCTGATACCATGTAGAAATACGAACAAGGAGAAGAAAAGGAACCACGATAACACGATGTAACGTGGAAAACCCTCAACTCGAGGGAGAAAAACCACGAATGAGGAGAAGTCGGTGCCCACCAGCAGCCAGACTTTCTCTCTCTTGATAATTTCATTACACTAGAAATTAGGGTTACACAGATATAAGTATGCCCTAACAAAGACATACTGGATCGGGTCCAGACCCGGACCCATACACAAAGATCCGTCAACAAAAATGAATCATGGCAAATACCTCATTAGACTGATGGCTAGACAAAGGGTATGAAGCCCTAACATGTTTGGCCAGGTGACAGACATCACAAGACACCATAGTCATATCTAACCTGGAACATATATCAGGAAACAACTGTCTAAGAAGGCCAAAAGGCAAGTGTCCAAGGCGCTCATGCCAACGTAGAAGCAACTGAAGGGAGTCCTCTCTATTCTTCGTGGCTTGGCTGACTGCCGTCATGAGAGCCTGAGCAGCACGCATAGGTAAACGATAGAGCCCGTCAGAAGCTAGTCCAATCCCAATCCCTCTTCCCTGTCACCAAGTCTTGCATAACACAGCGATCAGCGGAAAATATAAGTTCACAATTTAACTCCTTCACGATCTTGCTAACCCACAAGAGATTCAAGGGAATATGAGGAATATGTAGAGCATTGTGGACTAAGAACTTGTTCAAAAGTGGGAGACTCCCTTTTCCAGCCACAGAGATAGATGAACCATCGGCAAGGAAAACACGTTCCTTTCCTGATGAAAGCTTATACCCATGAAAGACCTTAGGATCGCCGGTCATGTGGTGAGTAGCGCCACTGTCAATGATCCACTCTCCCATACGGTCATCCGCCATCACGTCTATAGATGAAGAAGCTGCCATAATCACAGATAGTCCAATAGGAGGCACGAACAACAATACAACAAGAGAGGCACCGGTGACAACGGAGAGCACCAACGGGCAGTAATATCCTTGGATAGAATCACAAGAACGAGAGACAAATCAAGTTCTATCTAGAAAGGAACAATAAAGAGAGAGAGGTAATATCTTCACTGAATTCCCAATCAACCCCAAGAGTGAACGAAATGTCGATTGGGGGAAACGATCGTCGATGTCGCTCGACGGAAGCGGTTCCTTCTCTCTCTCGGGCTGCAATCTCCCACGGGTAGAGGTTGCGCCACACGTTCTCCTTGCTGGAATCAAGATTCAAGAGGCAAAACCAATAAGTATCAAGGTATAGAAGTGAATAGGAAATCAACTTCGAGATGAGAAAAGCCTTCACCCGTAAGACCAATTTAACCCCGGTCTTTTGTAAGGAAAGGGGGATGCGATCGCCGGAGCACCGGCGAACGTTGAGGCAATCCTCAAGTTATGTTCATCTCCTCCTTTACGTCCTCTGCCAAGTCACAGTCCCGCCACCTCTTCTTGCACGGTGGGCGCCAAAAAAACAAGAAGATGGAATCAAAGATCAACCAATCAATATATTGCAGGTAAGAGGCAGATGCACTTCACCGGATTTGCAAAAGACCCCTAGGAAGTGACGTGAATAGGGGGAGGCAAGCCTAGGAAGCGCCTAAGCACGCATATCTTCCTTCTTCTCCGGGAAGCAAGACGACGACGCAAAAGGCAGTGGCGCAAGGGACAACGGCGACGGTCAACAACGCAAGAGCGACGCCGCAAAAGGGGTGACACCGGCGGCGGCGGAAACAGCGACGGTGGTATTGGGTACAGCGGCGGCGGCAGCGGTAGTTGCGGTGAGAGATATTAGGGTTGGAACTTCACAAACCCTAAAAATTTCCCAAACTCGTCGGCTCTGATACCATGTAGAAACATGAACAAGAAGAGGAAGAGAAACAACGATCATGATGTAACGTGGAAAACCCTCAACAAGAGGAAAAAAAACCACGAATGAGGAGGAGCCGGTGCCCACTAGCCGCCAGACTCTCTCTCTCCTTAGTCTTTCATTCACACCTTAAGGATTAGGGTTACACGACTTAAGTAATGCCCAACAAGGGCTACAAGCTGGATCGGATACGGATTCGGACCCGGTCCCGAGACCCATCTAACATACTTCAACAAACCATATTGCAAGATAGAGATTAGCAGCCATCACTACACCTTGAAAGAAATTTTCAAAATAGAAACTACAGTCTTACCATTAAAAAAGACCATTTTGCAAGAGGTGATTTGCTTTAAAACCCTATAATCTACACTCATATTTTCAGGTCATTTTTCCTATGTTGTGTTTTTCATGTTCAACACATAAGAATTAAAAGTCATGGTTTTTGTTGTCTAAATCACATTTTGCAAGCTGAACTAGGCTGACCATTCAATTTAAAACTCTTAGATAATACAGTCTAGACACTCCAAGACAATGTTCTTTATGTTGGCTACTTAAACTTTTGAACACAAAGATCACATCCATATAGTTTACTTTGCATGAGACAACTCCAACATATGACATTTAATTAGAGAATTAAAAACAATGAGGTAGCAAAACATTTTCATTGACAAATAAGGTTATAAAGGTTTGCATTTTATAATTATCTAAGTATGAAAGTACTGCAATTACTTTTAACACTTCTTAGCTGTTACAGCCGGCAGCCTTAGAGAGAGAAACATCCCTTCATTCACTAACCCTAATCTCCATAATAAAGAGATTAGGGTTGAAGAGAGATTTACAAAGTACATCAACTGAAAATAAATGAATGTTTAAAGAGACCTCCTAACTATTAAATATTGCAAAGAACCACCTAGAAACATAAACTCTTCTAATTCAACACTCCCCCTCAAGCTGGAGCATACATACAGCTTGTCACAACATCTAGAATAATCACCAATAGGAAGAGCTTTAGTGAAGACATCTGCAGCTTGATCTTTTGATGATACATGAATGGTGGGTATGGTTCCTCCTTGAACAAGATCCCGAATGTAATGGTAGTCCACTTCAATATGTTTAGTTCTCTCATGAAAAACTGGATTGTTCGCAATGTATGTGGTTGCTCGATTGTCACAATGCATCTTCATGGGAAGCAAAATCGATACACTTAGACTAGATAGCATGGATTTAGCCCAAGTCATTTCAGTGGCAGTTTGAGCCATAGCTCTGTATTCAGATTTTGCACTAGATCTTGACACCACACCTTGTTTTTTGCTTCTCCAAGATATAAGGTGCCTCCCACAAATACACAGAATCCTGTGGTAGATTTTCTGTCTTCGATTGAGCTAGCATAGTCAGCATCACTATAGACTTCCAGGGTCTTGCCTTTTGTGAACAAAAGTCCTTTGCCAGGAGATGATTTCAGATATTTGACCACCATTAAAGCAGCATTCCAATGAACTTTCCTGGGTCTTTCCATAAATTGACTTAGTTTTTCCACTGCAAAGCTAATGTCTGGTGTGGTCACAGTAACATAGAGGAGCTTTCCAATAAGAGACCTGTATGATCGAGAATCCACTAATTCTGATTGGTCATCATGAAGATGTATGCGTGGATTCATAGGTAGATTGGCCGGTTTAGCTCCTAGCATCCCGGTGTCCTGCAATAAATCAAGAACATACTTTCGTTGAGAGAGAACTATACCTTCCTTGTTGCGAGCCACCTCTATTCCCAAGAAATATCGTAGTTGGCTAAGATCTTTCGTCACAAAGTGTTTTTGAAGGAACAATTTTGTATCAGAAATTTCTTGATCGGAGTCACCTGTTAGGATAATATCATCAACATAAACCACTAGAACGGTCATACCCCTGGAATTCTTCTTGATAAACAGAGAATGATCAAGAGGGGATCTCGCAAAGCCATACTTTGAGACTACCTCAGAGAACTTGTGAAACCACGCACGAGGGCTCTGCTTGAGCCCATAGATAGCTTTCTTTAGTTTGCACACTTTTACACACTCCCCCTGTCGTTCAAACCCTGGTGGTTGTTGCATATAGACAGTCTCATCGAGATCACTGTACAAAAAAGCATTTTTGACATCAAGCTGCTACATGTGCCAGCCATGGTGTACAACCACAGAGATGATAAGACGAATGGTCCCCAACCGAGCAACAGGAGAGAAAGTCTCGAAGAAATCAACCCCATAAGTCTGCGTGTAGCCCTTAGCAACCAACCGAGCTTTGTATCTTTCCATAGAACCATCAGAATTATATTTCACTGTGAATACCCACTTGGAGCCAACAATGTCACAATCAGGAGGAGGATCAACAAGTTCCCAAGTGCCTCTCTGAACTAATGCATCCATCTCATCTTGCATAGCCTGTCTCCATTGGGTATCTAATAAGGCCTGTTGGTGACAAGTAGGAACTGCATGGGCCGCCAGAGAGCTTGAATAAACTGTTGCATACTTTTACCAACACCATCAGTAGAAACAAAATGAGATATAGGATGTAGAGTACATTGTCGCTTGCCTTTGCGAAGAGCAATAGGTAAGTCCTGACAGAAACCAAATGGACTAGGTGTACTCACTTCAAATGTACTTACCTCTTGAGAAGTGGTTGGGGAAGGATCATGAGAAGGGTCCTGTCGACGTGTGTAGACCAGCGGAGGATCACAAAACTTGGACACTACAACAGGAGAATCCCCAGAAGGAGACTCGTAAGGGAATGACTCCAAAGGAATAGGAGGAATAGGTAGTGGGTCAGATGACGACATCTCAGTAGAGGTAGGTGAGGAACTATAATAAGGTTGAGACTCAAAGAATGTCACATCCGCATTGATATACTCATTTTGAGTCAAGGGGTCAAAGCATTTGTAACCTTTATGATTTCTAGAGTAGCCAATAAAGATACACTTAGGCTTGGGCACCCAATTTATCACGTGTGGGACCAAGTATGTGAACGAAGCATGTGCAACCAAATACTTTGGGAGCTACTGGAAACAAAGATCGTTGTGGGTACACAAGTTTAATGGGAACCTTGTTGTCAATGGAGGATGAGGGTAAACGGTTGGTCAAGTAACAGGCAGTGAGGATGGCATCTCCTCAAAAATACGCAGGTAGATTAGTATGAAGCATTAAGGAGCGTGCCACATTTAAAAGTTGGCGATGTTTCCGCTCAGCTACTCCATTTTGCTGGGAGGTATGGGGACAAGTAAACTGAGGAGAAATGTCATTATCAGAGTAAAATTTCATTAAGGTAGATGCCTTGAACTCAAGAGCATTATCAATGCGAATGTTTTTAACAAGAATACCAAACTGGGTCTTTATTTCAATAATAAGGTTCTTGAAAGTACATATGACCTCAGACCTTTCTTTCCAAAGAAAAACCCAAGTGACTCGAGAATAATTGTCAACAATGACAAGGAAATAACGAAATCTAGACCTACTAGCAACTCTGCTAGGACCCCACACATCAACATGAAGAAGATCAAATAATCCACAACTGGACGAACTAAGACTCGATGAATAACTGCTACGGGTGTGCTTGCCAAGTTGACAAGCCTCACACTGGAACGACTCTGAAACTGATAGATGAGGAAGTAGGTGACGGAGCTTGGAGACAGATGGATGACCAAGTCTGAGATGCCACTGGAAGGAGGAGGACAATGAAGAAGTTGAGATGGCTGCAATACCCACAGAATCAGACAGAAAGTAGATGCCCCCTTTCTCATAGCCTCCACCAATCGTCTTCCCAGTTTGCAAGTCCTGAAATGAACATACACCAGAGTCAAATGTAACACGACAATGTAATCATTAATCAATTGTCCAACTGATAAAAGATTAGTGGGAAACTTAGGAGCATATAACACATTAGGAATTGTCATAGAATGAGAAATCTTAATATCTGCATAACCCATAATAGGAGACCATCTACCATCTGCAAGTCTCACATGACGTGTCTGAGGTAATGAGTGTAACACGATAAACATAGAAGGTCTACTACAAAAGTGTCTCGATGCTCCTGAATCAATAATCCAAGTAGTGCTTGTATCATGTGAAGCAGTATCAACGGACATAACACTGTCTATCATAACTGTAGAGGCTGACAGTTGAGTAGATCTGTGTGCTAAGAACTCTTCATACTCTGACTTGTTGATATTCACAGTCACAGTCTCAGGATTGGAAGAAGATAAAAACCCCTCTGCTACTGATGAAGCTGTCTGGATAGATCCAATAGGAGACTGTAATGAATTCTTACACTGCTTAGATGTAACATCTTTTCCTAGGGTATAGCGGAAGGATGACCAAGCTTATCCCAACATCTGTCTTCCAACTTAGGAGTATCTAACTTTACAATAGAGCCATAAGAAAAGAGATTGCTTGTGTTCTTATGCTCAAACTGCGTCTCTATCTTGCCTTCAGCGGCCATAGTGCACGACTTGACAATGTGATCTTAATCTGGTTGCACTATGATACAATCAAGAGTATAGCGTGCAGCAATCAACTTGAGAAAACTTAGGCAGCAGATATATATATATATATATATATATATATATATATATATATATATATATATATATATATATATATATATATATATATATATATATATATATATATATATATATATATTTCTCGCACCAAAAGCAATCCTTAAAAAAATTTCTGTGAACTTGCTGCTCAGTAAATCAGTCCACCAATCACAACAATCAATAAATGAACAAGAATATATGAACTTGCTGTTCAAAACAGGCCACCAGGATTCTACGTATCCACATATGCATATGTAAAAAAAGTTTGTTGTTCAAATCAGTCCACCAATCACAGCAATCAATAAATGAACAGGAATATATGAACTTGTTGTTCAAAACAGTCCACTAGGCTTCTACGTATCCACATATGCGTAAAAAAACTTTGTTGTTCCAAATCAGTCCACCAGATTATAAAACAGACATTCAATCTGAAAAAAAAATATACTCAACATGCAGCTACTCCACGTGCATCCACTTTTCCACAGTCATAAAAAAAATATGATAAGATTATATTAAAGCCGTGAACCTAGGTTCACTTAATTATTGTCTTATGTTTAGTGGACTAATTTTGTAAAATTGGCAACACACCCTAGTCTCATATTAATATTAGAAAGTTGAAATAGGTTCACTTAATTATTGTCTTATGTTTAGTGGACTAATTTTGTAAAATTGGCAACACACCCTAGTCTCATATTAATATGAGATTAGGGTTACGTGAAGAAAAGATAAAAGTTTCCTCTCTCTCATCCTCTCACTTTCTCCCTCTATCTCTCTCGCCCCTTTCTTCTTCCAATAATCAACATGGTATCAAAGCCGTGAACCTAGGGCCGTACAATCTAGGGTTTCACATCTAGGGTTCCTTCCTCCTCTCATCTCTCTTCTCTTCCTCCCAACTAGGGTTTCACGCCTAGGGTTTCTACTGATTACAAAACAAGCAAGTTAATTTGTTGGTGGAAAGGGGCTAATCACGTTTAACATATAGAAACGTGATTAGCTTCCTTGTGTGGTTGTTGGAGTCATTGAGTAGCAAAAATCTGATGTTGTCGTTCAGATCCAAATAATGATGGTGTTTGACTAGATGATGCGCCTGCATGGTGAATCAGATCATAATGGTTCAGATCTGACCTATTGCCTGCGTGGAAGAAGATCAGACCAGTAGTGGATCAGACCAGAATGTGACCTAGTGGCTGTCGTGGAAGAAGATGAGATGTTTCAGATCTGACCTATTTGATGCCGTGGAAAAAGATCAGACCAGTGATCGTCTGATCGGTTAGGATAATCAGATCTGTTTGGTACCTGGTGGATCATAACAGGCAAAGGTACCTTGTCTTGGCAGATCTGTGTGTGTTTGATGCCACAGGCTTGAAATCGTGTGAAGTTAATGAATAGTCGAAGTTGCATGGAGCTGACCAGTTGTGGTGAGATTTACTCTCAGATTTGTGTGTGCTTGAATTGATGCCTGCTACCTTTATCTGAAAATAGATTGCTGAATATTTGCTGCCTCCTATCGTCTGAAAATTTGTTGCTTGCTGTCATCTGAAAATTCGATTTTGATACTTGCTGTCTGGTTTGTGTTCAACCTGTTCCTTGGCTGTAGTCTTTGTGCTTTATCACATTGGTTTTCTACTATGGCTGACAGTAGTAGATTAGAAGGGTCTAATGAATACAAGATGGCTGGGAACTCTTTTCGTATGGAACCACAATCAAACTCGATGGTTTGAATTATGAGATATGGTCAAGAGTTTCTATGATGTCCGTGGCTGGCCATAAAAAAAATATGTTATTGAAGAAGATGAACCCCTTGAGAAAAAAGGGAAATATGCTATGTGGGATGAAGATAATAACATTGTAATGGCATGGATTATGAACAGTGTAGATTCCCGTATAGCTCCAACAATTGCATACTACACCAAGGCCAAAGATATGTGGTCTTTTATGAAGAAGACATACTCTCATGCTACGAATGTCATTAAAATTTTACAATTGGAAGAGGAGTTGTGTAACATACGGCAAGGAGATCAAGATCTGTCACAATATTTTGCTACTTTGACTGCTGCGTATGAACGGTTAAAAGCTCTTCGCCCACTGTGCAAGCACTGTTATGCATCACATTTTGAAACTGGTATGGTAGCAAAGTTTCTGTCTGGATTATCTTCAAAGTATTCTGTGGAGAAGTCTCAAATTCTCACCAGCAATGATCTTCCAGACCTAGCAGATACTTATAATAGACTGAGTCGCCTTGCAGTCACTCTTACTCATGCTACACATGACACCCTAGTATCTACTCTTGTGATGTCAAGGGGACGTGGCCATAGTTCCTTTGTTGGATCTAGGGGACGTGGTACAGGTCATGGTGCAGGACGTGGCAGATTTCAGTGCTCCTATTGTGGTAAATTAGAGCACTTAGAGGATCGATGTTGGGACAAACATCCCCACGTACGTTCTGCTGGTCCTCAAGGACGTGGTGGAGGAAGGACGAATGTAGGAAAAAGATCTTCTTCTTCTTCTACTGCGACTTCTTCATAGGTTACGACTTCTATGGTTGAGTCTCCTACTCCTATATCTCCATTATATTCTCTCAATTTAAGCAAAGAAGAATATGATCTGGTTCTTGCTCAGAGATCTACTCCTGCTTCAACCAGCACAACTTCCATACACTCGGCTTTCTCTGTTGGTGCCCCTACCAGTGACCTAGGTATGATATGGATGATTGACTCAGGAGCATCCAGGCATAGGCCTAGGCGTTGGGCCCAATAGGCCGTCCCGAGTCAGCCCGACCCGTTTAGATTAAAAAAATATATTTTTTTAATTTTTTTTGCAAATATTTTTATTTTTCCTCCTCCTCCTCCGCCCGTCCCTCCTCCTCCTCTTCGTCCTCCTCCTCCCGTTCCCCATCCTCCTTCTTCCCCCTTCCCCCCCTCCCATTTGCCTCTCCTTCTTCCCCCCTCCCCTCCGTGTCTCCTTCCCCCTTCTCCCCCTCCCCTCCCCCTCTCCTTCTTCCCCCTTCCCTTGGGCTTCCCCCTTCACCCCATCGGGCCGGGGCCGGGCTGACCCGGGCCGGCCCGATGCCCACCTCTATCCAGGCATTGTTGTAATCAGCCACAGATGTTTTCATTGTTCACCAAGTTCACTACACCACAACACGTCAGATTGGTTGATGACAAATTGTCCCCTATTCTGGCAGTGGTGATATCTATCTCACACCTTTTGGCAACATTACACGTGCTATATGCTTCACGATTTCCTGTTAACCTGTTATCTGTTAAGCAATTGACTAGAGATTTATAGTGTAGAGTCATTTTTGATCCCGATTCATGTTCTTTTCAGGACTTACAAACTGGGAAGATGATTGGTGGCGGCCATAAACGAGAGGGGCTCTATTTCCTCTATGTCCCTGTTGATGTTGCTGCATTCATGCTTCACATCCAAGCCTTCTCCTTTGCAGTGGCATCTCAGACTGGGTCATCCTTCTGTGCCCAAGCTTCGTCGTATTTTTCCAGATATTCCTGCATCAGAGTCGTTCTTATGTGATGCATGCCAGTTAGGCAAACATACACGTAGTAGTTTCCCTTCAAGTCAGAGTCCATCGAATCAAAGTTCCTTTGATCTTTTGTATGTTGATGTTTGGGGTCCAAGTCGTGTTCCCTTTCGTTCACATTTCTGGTATTACCTTGTTCTGGTTGATGATTTTATTAGAGTCAGTTGAGTATTTTTGTTACGGGACAGGTCTGAAGTCATTTGTTCTATTCAGAAATTTGTCAATGAAATAAAAACTCAGTTTGGTGTTATTGTCAAAAATATTCGCACTGATAATGCTCTTGAATTTAAATCCTCAGCTCTACTTCAATTCTATGCCAATCATGAGATTCGCCCACAATATACATGTCCCCACACATCCCAACAAAATGGTGTTGTTGAACGCAAACATCGACAACTTCTAAACGTGGCCCGCACTCTCATGTTGCATACTCATATGCCTGGGGTGATGTTATTCTTACTGCCTGCTACCTCAGCAACAGATTGCCCTCGTCTGCCATCCAAGAACGCATTCCCATTCAAATACTATATCCAGATGGACCATTATTTCATATTCCTCCCAAAGTGTTTGGATGCACTTGCTTTGTACACATCTTGGGCCCAAACAAAAACAAACTTGCTGTCCAAGCCGTCAAATGTGTGTTCATTGGATATCCTGCCAATAAAAAAGGCTACCGATGTTTTGATGCCCAGAACAAGAAAGAGATTATCAGTGCGGATGTTACATTCTTTGAGTCGCGTCCCTACTTCACATCAAATACCACTGTGACTGAACTCCCTGTGTCTGTTCCTTTTCCTATTCCTCCAGTATCACTTGAGTCTATCCCTTCCTCTCAACCACGGTCATGTGATCGTTTTCTTAAACCTCCAATAGTCTATACTCGACGTCAAGATCCCTCTCCCAACCGTCCACCAGAGTCTTCTCATGAAGAAAGTTCTAATGATAAGACTGACTCAGAAAGAAATGACTATTCTACAGATGATCTACCCATTGCCATTCGCAAGGGCCAGTGATAGTGCACAAGACATCCTATCTCTAACTCAGTTTCTATGGACCATGTGAGCACGAGTTTAGTACAGTTTGACCAAGCTATGGATAGTCATACTATTCCGACCTCTCACCACCAAGCCTTGTTAGATTCACGATGGAAGCAAGCCATGTAGGAGGAACTTGGGACTTGGTGGACCCACCGATGAATTGTGACGTTGTCGGCTCCAAATGGGTTTTCACCATCAAATATCATTCTGATGGGTCTGTAGAGCGCTTCAAAGCTCGTCTTGTTGTTAAAGGCTATACACAGACTTATGGTGTGGACTTCTTCGATACGTTTTCGCCTGTGGCACAGTTAGGTACTATTCGTCTTATTATATCTCTTGTAGTTCAGCAGGATTGGCCTATTTTTCAACTTGATGTGAAAAATACATTTCTATATGGTGATATCTCTGAAACAATCTATATGCAACAACCACCTGGTTTCGAACGGCAGGGGGAGTGTTCCAAGGTATGCAAACTCAAAAAGGCTATCTATGGGCTTAAACAAAGCCCTCGTGCATGATTTCATAAGCTAATTGAGGTTGTCTCTAAGTGTGGATTTCAAAGATCCCAGTTTGATCACTCGTTGTTTATCAAGAGAGGGAATTCTGGTATAGTGATATTGATTGTATATGTTGATGATATTGTCCTCACTGGAGAAAGTATTGACGAGTTAGCTCAGCCAAAGGAGTTTCTACAGAAAAACTTTGTCACAAAAGATCTTGGTCCACTTCGTTATTTTCTTGGCATTGAAGTGGCTCGCAGTAATAAAGGACTTGTGATGTCTCAAAGGAAGTATGTTATTGATCTTCTGCAGGAAATAGGGTTATTGGGAGCCAAACCAGCTACACTTCCTATGAATCCTCGAATTCATATTCATGATGATGACTCAGAGGCTTTTGACTCCCGTTCTTATAGATCGTTGATAGGGAAACTTTTATACTTGACTATCACTCGACCTGATATCAGCTTTGCTGTGAACAAGTTAAGTCAATTCACAAAAAAACCTCAGAAAATTCATTGGGAGGTTGCTCTAATGGTGGTAAAATACTTGAAATCTGCCTCAGGAAATGGGTTATGGTTCAAAAAGGGAGCATGTGTGAATATAGAAGCATATAGTGACGATGATTATGCAGAGTTAGTAGATGACATGAAATCGACTACGGGTTTCTGTGTCTTTGTCGGTGGGAATCTTATTTCTTGGAGAAGCAAGAAACAAAATGTGGTGGCTAGATATAGTGCTGAGTCTGAATATAGGGCTATGACCCAAACTGCAGCTGAAATGTCTTGGGTCAAATCCATGTTTCTAGAATTGGAGATTTCAGTGACACTCCCAATGAAAATGTACTGTGACAATAGAGCAGCAACTTACATTGCAAATTGTAGAACCACAAACAAGAAGAGGAAGAGAAACAATGATCACGATGTAACGTGAAAAACCCTCAACACGAGGGAGAAAAAACCATGAATGAGGAGGAGTTGGTGCCCACTAGCCGCCAGACTCTCTCTCTCCTTAGATTCTCATACACTCATAAGGATTAGGGTTACATGACTTAAGTAGTGCCCAACACGGGCTACAAGACGGGTTGGGTATGGATCCGGACCCGAAACATACGATCTATCAACACTCCCCCTCAAGTTGGGCATACATATCAAACATGCCCAACTTGGATACATTCCTCTCAAATGAAGCTGAAGGAAGAGCTTTCGTCAGAACATCAGCAATTTGGTTTTCAGACTTCATGTAAGGTAAGATCAACTCTTTCGCATCAATTCTTTCCCGAATGAAATGACGATCAATTTCAACATGCTTTGTTCGGTCGTGAAGAACAGGATTGTTGGCTAAGTTGATTGCAGACTTGTTGTCACAATACATCTTCATAGGTCCTTCAATCTCTATTCCAATGTCAGTCAACAATATCTTCAACCATAGTAATTTTGACACTCCCATAGCAACTGCCCTATATTCTGCCTCTACACTAGATCTAGAGTAAACATCCTGTCTCTTGCTTCTCTATACAACAAGGTTTCCTCCCAAGTAGACACAGTACCCTGTAGTAGATCGCCTGGTATCACCACAACCTGCCCAATCCGCATCAGAATAGCCCTCGATTTCCACAGTCTCTTGCTTCACATACAGGAGTCCCTTGCCAGGATTTTTCTTCAGGTAGCATAGTACTCTGTCCACAACCTTCAGATGTGCATCGGTTGGTGCATGCATGAATTGGCTCAAAACATTCACCGCAAAGGTGATATCAGGTCTCGTGAGGGTAAGATAAATCAACTTCCCAACCAGACGTTGATATCTTCCCTTGTCTTCTTCACAGAGAGGCTCTCCATCTCTAAGACTCAACTTGTGCCCAGTGTCAAATGGGGTAGGAGCAGGTCTNTGTACTTGATGGTATACACCCATTTGGATCCAACTAAGTGAGCGGCTTCAGGAATCTTCACCACTTCCCATGTCATATTTCTTCTCAGGGCATCCATTTCTTCTTTCATTGCATCAACCCACTTGGAGTCACTTTGAGCTTCAGCAACAGTCCTGGGGATCACAGCCAAAGAAAGAGTAGATACAAAGCATTTGTAGTCATTGCTCAGTCTAGAATATGAAACAAAGTTACCAATAGGATGTTGAGTACATGACCAGACACCCTTTCGCAGGGCGATGGGAAGCTCTTCACTAACAGCAACAATCTGAATCTCTTCTTCAACAGGTTGCTTCTGCGCACGACTTGGGTCATCCACGGAAGGACTAATTGGATTGGGAGTAGAACTCTCATCACCTTGAAAATTGGGCCCAAAGAAACAACCACTTCAAGTAAATTCAGCCTTGAAGCTTTCACCAACAAGTCGATCTCACAAAACCTCAAACAAGAGGTGAAGAAGAACTTAAATTAATCACACAAAGAGATACAAGAAGTAGGCTAAAAAGCCATATTCTAACAAGGGTCCCAAGTGCCCTATTTATAGAAGACATAAAGAAGAAAGGAGGGGAAATGGCTGTTGGAGCTCCCAACGGCTAGAAATCTAGCCGTTGGGAACTCCCAACAGCTATTTCCTTTGTAAAATAAAAAAAGAAAAAAAATTCAGAAAAATGCACGAAAAATAACGAAAAAATAAAGAAAAATAAATACAAGAAGTGAAAAATAAATACAAGAAGTCCTATGTATACACTCATATATTTATATATACAAATCATATATCAAACTACTAGGAGTTTAAGATATATGATAGTAGATATCAAAACATGTATGTATACTTACATTATAAATTCTAACACACCTGTCATCTCATCTATACAAACTTTTCGCCTAGAGTAAACTTGCCCAAATAGACGATTGCATTTCTCTTCTGCCTCAGTGGAACACTCTCCATTTTTCTCTTGTTCATGTACCTCACTAGATGGACCATTTTTCTCCTGTTCATGCGCCTCACTAGATGGACCAACGAAGTCACGCCTGTAGTCCAAAAAATCTGTAAACTGAATTTCCTGACTCGGAGAATACTCTTCCTGTGACATAGAGTACTCCCCATAAAGAGGATTCTCACCAAAATAGGAAACATGTTCAAGGAAAGTGACATCTTTGGTAACATAGGCCCGACCAGTGGAAGGGTCTCGACACTTGTACCCTTTTTGAGTGGAAGAATACCCTAAAAAAATGCCCTTAATAGACCTTGGATCAAGCTTTTCAATGTGAGGACTATCATTGTGAATAAAGCAAACACAACCAAAAACTCTGAGTGGAAGAGAGAAAGGTTCACGACTCCTCGGTAACATAGAGTGAGGCATCTTCCCATTCAACACTGTAGAAACGCAAACCACAAGAAGGGAGCAAAGAGCGAACACAAGATCTACGTGGAAAACCTCAGAAAGAGGTGAAAAACCACGGGGAAGCTCTAACCTAGGGGCAAACCGCAACCCTAGGAGAGAGAAAATCAATTTCACTTAATTCACCAATTACACTTAAGTGACAATATAAAGAGGAGAGAGGAGATGCCGCCTAGGGTACCGAGCCGCCCTCGGTACCCGTGCCCCAAAGAGTCGGGTTCAGATATGGACCCGGTTCTTATTACAAAGTATTTTAACACTCCCCCTCAAGCTTGGCATACATGTCAAACATGCCAAGCTTGCTAACATTTTTCTCAAACTGAGATGTACATAAAGATTTAGTCAATACATCTACATCTACAACTTGATCTTCAGACTTCATATAGGGTAGAATCAACTCCTTTGAATCTATGCGTTCCCGTATGAAGTGATGATCAATCTCCACGTGTTTTGTTCTGTCGTGCATAATAGGATTGTTTGCCAAGTTAATGACCGACTTGTTGTCACAATACATCTTCATCTTCTCATCCATTTTAATCCCAATATCTGCCAGAAGAATTTTGAGCCATAGCATTTCTGTGACCCCCATTGCAACTGCCCTGTATTCAGCTTCAGCACTAGACCTGGAACAAACCTCTTGCCTTTTACTTCTCCATACCACAAGATTACCCTCAAGAAAGATACAGTATCCTGTGGTAGACCTTCTAGTGTCGGTGCATCCAGCCCAGTCAGCGTCAGAGTACCCTTCAATACTGAGTTGATCTTGTCGAGTATATAGTAGCCCTTTCCCTGGATCATTCTTTAAGTACCCCAACACTCTTTCAGCACTTTTCCAATGATAATCAGTAGGAGCATGCATAAACTGACTCAACACCGCCACAACATAGGTAATATCTGGACGAGTAAGAGTGAGATAAATAAGTTTGCCAACCAGTTGCTGATACCTTCCTTTACTTTCGTCATCCAAAATCGTCCCAGTCTTGATGCTCATCCTCGTGCCCGACTCCATGGGAGTAAGAAAAGGTCTGCATCCCAGTTTACCTGTCTCTTTTAGAAGGTCCAAGGTGTACTTCCTTTGACTCATTACAAGTCCAGTCTCAGACCGTGCAATCTCAATTCCCAAAAAATACTTCAACTTTCCCAGGTCTTTAAGATCAAATTCAGCAGCCAACATGTCCATCTTCTTTTTTTCGTCTTCGTCATCCCCTGTGACAATCATATCATCAACATATACAAGTAGAAGACTCACCAGACCATTTTTCTGCTTGATGAAGAGAGTGTGGTCACCGTTCCCTTGCTTATACCCATTATTCTTCATCACAACCCGCAGTCTTTCAAACCACGCTCTAGGGGACTGCTTGAGGCCATATAATGCTTTCTTGAGGTAGCAACACTTCCCATCTTGCACATACCCAAGTGGCATGCTCATATAGACTTCTTCCTCCAGATGACCATTCAAAAAGGCATTTTTTACATCCAGTTGATCCATGTTCCACTTCTTTTGCACTGCCAGAGCTAAGATGACTCTTGTTGCACGTGGAAGAGAGAGAGAGAGAGAGAGAGAGAGAGAGAGAGAGAGAGAGAGAGAGGGAGAGAGAGAGAGAGAGAGAAAGAACTCTTTTCATATCGTCCCCTAATCTCTATTTAAAGAGAGATTAGGGCATGGCTGTGGCTGTTACATAAGTAAGACATAAAAAGTTATAAAAAGACAAAAGGGAACTCTAACTTTTAAATAATCAAATAACTACCACACTTAAAAATAAACTTTGTTATTTCAACA
>JAANDH010001908.1:0-24490 GCA_011799765.1 Nymphaea thermarum | reverse complement strand
ACCGATCAGCAGAGAAGATTAGATTGCAATTGAGTTGTTTGGTAATACTGCTGACAGATAACAGATTCACAGGAATATTGGGAACATGAAGAGCATTCTGAAGAAGATATTTATTCAACAGGGACAAACTCCCTTTTCCAGCCACAGAAATAGAGGACCCATCGGCCATAGACACGCGTTGCTGCCCGGAAGACAATTTATATTCTTGAAACAACTTAGGATCCCCGGTCATATGATGCGTAGCTCCGCTATCAACAATCCAATCACCGACCTTGGAAGTCATCTTTTCAGCCATCACGGTCACCAACGGACAGTAAAATCCTTGGATAGAATCACAAGAACGAGAGAAAAATCAAGTTCTATTTAAAAAGGGACGATAAAGAGAGAGGTAATATCGTCACCGGATGCCCAATCAACCCCAAGAGTGGACACAAAGTCGATTGGGGGAAACAATCGTCGATATCGCTCGACAGAAGCGATTCCTACTCTCTCTTGGGCTGCAGTCTCCCACGGGTAGAGATTGCACCACACGTTCTCCCTGCTGGAATCACGATGCAAGAGGCAAAGCCAAGAAGAATCAGGGTATACAAGTGAATAGAAAATCAACTTCGATATGAGGAAAGCCTTCACCCGTAAGACCAATTTAACCCCGGTCTTTTGTAAGGAAAGGGGGATGCGATCGCCGGAGCGCCGGCGGACGTTGAGGCAATCCTCAAGTTACGCTCCTCTCCTCTTTCACGTCCTCTATCAAGACACGGACCAGCCACCTCTTCCCGCACAATGGGTGCCAAAGAAAAAAACAAGAGATGGAATCAAGGATCAACCAAACAAGAAAATGTAGATTAGAGGCGGATGCACTTCACCGGATTAGCAAAAGACCCCTAGGAAGTGATGTGAATAGGGGAAGGCAAGCTTAGGAAGCGCCTAAGCACGCATATCTTCCTTCTTCTCCGGGAAGCAAATCGACGGTGCAAAGGGTGACACTGGCGATGTCACCAATGGCGACGGTGGTATTTGGCGCAGCGGCACGAACCCTAGGCGAGCGCACGGATTCCGAGGCGACTGCATGGTTCCCGAGGTGGCAGCACGGAACCCTAGACAGTGGCATGGATCCCGAGACGATGGCATGGAACCCTAGGCTGTGGCACGGAGCCCGAGATGGCAGCACGAAACCCTAGGCGTTGGCACGGAGCCCGAGGCAGTGGCACTGAACCTTAGGCGGTGGCACGGAGCCCGAGGCGGCAGCACGGAACCCTAGGCGGTGGCACAAATCCCGAGGCGACGGCGCGGAAAACCCGAACGGTGAGATCACGACGAAAAACACCAATAGATCGCATACGGCGGCTCTGATACCATGTAGAAACACAAACCACAAGAATAGAACAAGGAACGAACACACGATGTACGTGGAAAAACCTCAGAACGAGGAAAAAAACCACGGGGAAGCTCTAACCTAGGGGCACACCGCAACCCTAGGAGAGAGAAAATTCTTATTCACTTAATTCAACAATTACAGATAAGTGAGAATATAAAGGAGAGAGGGGAGAGGCTGCCTAGGGTACCGAGCCGTCCTCGGTACCCGTGCCCAAGGGATCCAGATCCAGATATGGATCCGGTCCCAATACAACATATTTCAACACATATGAAATATGTTGCAACATTCATATCATTCAACACATCAATCACATCTTTTAAAACTTAGCCGATCCTCGAAGAGTAGTTTCGATTCGTGATTGGCTCGTAGTCGTCCTATGCAATTATCATTTTATGATTTTTTTTAATGCACAATCGAGGTCGAGGAGATACTCAACTCGATACCTCACTTTATCTGTCCTAAACAATTATCATTTCTAGCATGCAAATTTGCATAATAATTTTAAAACAAAACTAATTACATAACCAGTCAATCTCATGCATACATTCATTCAATCACATCACAATCATAAGATCCAACAATCTTGAAAACACACATTCAAAAGTTGGCCCCTGGCAGGGATTTGCCTAGAATACCGCCATACCTGCCGCACGTCGCCAGAATACCCAAGATGCCTCAAGCTTTGAATCGTGCTGCTCAAGGTCTACTTGACGTGCTCGGTGTACCTGCAAACATAAGCAAGTGATAAATTTTCTACTCGTTCAGTTTCACAGTCTATACAAATATAAAATACAATCATTGAGGCATACATCATCGCCTCAAGAGGGTGTCGACGAGTAGCGTCGACCAACAAAGCCCTCCAATAGGCCTCTTCCCAACTCTTTGAGGTTGTCACCAAATGATTTAAGTTCTGCGCTTTCGATTTGAACCAATTACTAATATGTTTCTCTCTTGCTTCCTCAGCTGAGGCGTCTACCCCACAATTAAGCTTCCTAACATACGACACATATGCACATCAATAGAAGCATATTTCTTGAGCTTGCTAAAACGGTTCTGAACCTTCTCAACATCATCAAAATCTTTATCATGTTTTCAAATCACTTCGAAAATCAACTCCTCATGGTAAAAAGACAAGTATACACGTAGATTCTCGTCCTTGTCAAAATAGTCATAAAATTTTCTCAAAATAGCAACATCACTAATATCTATAAGGCTGACTACTTTTAGAACATATAGCATCATCCTAGCTGACACTTCTAGTGAAGTGGCAAATTGACTAGATATGAAAGAATGAGTCGTTCATGCATCAAACAACACTCTAGCAATGTAAGAACCAACAAGTAATGTACCTTCGATGAGATCGTGTGCCTGAAGTTCCTCCACGGTAGTCAAAAACACGTCTGTTAGTCTTTTGAGCACTAGACGGACCAGCTTCAGGCTTCTTCAACTTCTTTTCTCGCATTATGGGGCAATCTTTGATGAAGTGTCCCATCCGTCCACAGTGCAAACACGCTTTGGTCTCCCGATAGCACGGCTTCCAGGAGTGCACACGTGAGCAAGTAGGACACCTCAGTAGAGTCGGAGTAGTCACTGCCCCTTGTGTGGTGTCACTGCGGTTTGGATTGTTCCGCCTAAATGCTCAGTCATCACGCCTCTCATAAAGCTTTGCCTTGCCTACAAAGTTGTGGTGCTTGACCTGCGTGCGCCACCGTGTGAGTGCTGGTTTATCTTCTTGTGATGGTCCTTCTGAGTCCTAGCCCAATCTTCTTCCATGCATCTAGCCATAGTCACCGCCTCGTCCAATTCGCGAGGTCTGCTGGACATCACCTTGCTTCGCAGCCCGTCCCGCAAACCATGCACAAACTTAGTAGCATAGAGATGTGGGCAATACACCTCTAAGTGCCGATACTTTGTAACATACTCTTTCAAGCTCAAATGCTTTTGCTGCAACTCAAGAAATTCTTGCATCTTCTTGTTTCTAACATGCACTGGAAAGTAAGTGCTGAAAAATGAATCTCTGAACTGCTTCCATGAGATTGACTGTTGACCAGCAAACTGGATCTCAAGGGTCGATTGTCACCACCGTTTAGCATCACTTTTTAACAAATACGTACCATAGTTCACTTTATCTCCTTCTGGCATCTTGAGGAGCTCAAGGATCAATCCATTCCTTTGTTGTGTCTGGGCTACCATCTCCAGTGAAAACAGGCGGCTGCATTGACATAAACTGCTTGAATGACACCGAAGTTGTCTTCTCCTTATGTGGTGCAGTAGTGTCTCCTGTACGGGATGCATGGCTCATCTGATTACTGACCATTGACTCTACTAGAGAGGTCAGCGTCTGCAAAATCGTTAGTAGTATGGTCTGCTGATCCACAAGTGGAGTCTGCTTTGGTGGGGTTTGGGCACCCACACTACTCTGGGCGTATGGTTGCCCTGGCGTACTGTCGTCCAGTAGAGTATGTGCATATGAATGGGCCGAACTTGGCTCTCTTTGTGCCTCTGCAGGTGGCCCAGCTCGCTTCTTACCCTTACGTTGGTACTCCATCTGTACAAGCAAGAACTGTCATTCTCATTACAAAGTCTGAGACAACTTTTACAAGTCTCATTTGCAAAGATGCAACACAATCATCAAGACATCAATCCATCACATACGTGTGTGTGTGTGTGTGTGTGTGTGTGTGTGTGTGTGTGTATACTCATTTGCAAAGATGCAACATAATCATCAAGACATCAATCCATCACATATACGTGTGCGTGTATATATATATATATATATATATATATATATATATATATATATATAATAGTAAAATTAAAACTTCAATAAAAGCTAACTCAAATAGCGCGTACCTGGACAACACGGCTTCACAGATACGCTTTCACTCACATCCATAGAGGGGTTTTATCATTGCTCTGATACCAAAGTTGTCACACCCCAACACCTTGACCCCCAAATAATTTTTTTATTTTTTTCGTTAAAGCATAAAACGTTGAGGTACAATGACACAACGATTCAAAAGGAAAGAAACTCTGCAAGCCAAAACAATGAGGCAAACTATCATTTATATAACCATTTTCAATTCGTATAAAATCACATCATACTTCTCAATAATACATATGACAAAAATGTCTTCAAATCACAACATTGATGTCTAACAAAACAAGACATCAATATGACCAAAACAAGAGGCGCCAACACTACAATAGACCCAAAACATCTCCAGTAAGATGTGAGTAAAGTCATCTGATCAACCTGCTACCTTGGGTCCACAAAACCTGAAAACGAAAGACAACTGAAAGCTTAGCATTCACAGTATGTCAACAAGCAAGATAAATCCATAACCCTCTAAGGTAAGGGCTCAAATATGAGATATAACAAATATGAAAGCAAATCACTATCGACATGATAGGGCATACATTCACATGACCTGTCATGGAAGCCCTTCACATATATCACGACATGTAAAGGTCACTCAATGGCCACAATAGCACATTCATTAGTCACATGCAATTCATGCATGAACATATCATTCACAATCACTTCGTTCACACACACTTCATTCACATTCTTTTCATTTACATTAGCTTTAGTGAATTGACAGTTCCTGTAGATGCAAACACGGACACGTGCACACCACGGGTGACCTACAGTCGGGAGACAATCCCTGTGGTGGCCTGAAACGATATGGATCCATTCACGTTGCAGCGAAAGAACAATCATAGACGTGTGAATTCTAAAAAAAGTTGTTCGGCCTTTCCTAGGACACCCAGTTTGGGAAGACGAGCCTAACGCTCCAAGCACATCACACAACGATACCCTGGAGCCTTGCACCGCCTACGCTCCGAGCCGGTGAGACCTGTGGTGAAGGCGGGACGTCTCTCAAACACATTGTCACAACCCACTGGCCTTTCATCTCTTATTTTTTATTACTTATCATTATGAGAACACATTCACAAAATGACTGGTTAGCTCATGAGGTTAGTTCACTTCACAGATGCACTCATACCTCCAACTGCCTCCACAAGAGGGCTACACATGCAGTTAACATTCTTAGCTAGCCGTCATAGCATTAAGGGTACAACTACCCACGATAATGCATATAAAATATGTTGCAACATTCACATCATTCAACATATCAATCACATGTTTCAAAGCTTAGCCGAACCCCAAAGAGTAGTCTCAATCTGTGATTGGTTCGTAGCTGTCCTATGCAATTATCATTCTATGATACTTTTTAATGCACAATCGAAATCGATGAGATACTCGACTCGATACACCACCTCATCTGTCCTAAGCAATTATCATTTCTAGCATGCAAATGCAATTGCGTAGTAATTTTAAAATAGAACTAACCACATAACCAGTCAATCTCATGCATACATTCATTCAATCACATCACAATCATAGAATCCAACAATCCTGAAAACACACATTCAAAAGTTGGCCCTAAACAGGGATTTGTCTGGAATGTTGTCATACCTGTTGCACGTTGCCAAAATACCCAAAGTGCCTCAAGATTTGAATCGTGTTACTCAAGATCTACTTGACGTTCCTGGTATACCTGCAAACATAAGCAAATGATAAATTCTCTACTCGTTCAGTTTTACAATCTATACAAATATAAAATACAATCATTGAGGCATACGTCATCGCCTCAAGAGGGTGTCGACGGGTAGTGTCAACCTACAAAGCCCTTCAATAGGCCTCTTCCCAACTCTTTGAAGTTGTCACCAAATGATTTAAGCGCTTTCGATTTCAACCAATCACTAATCCGTTTCTCCTTTGCTTCCTTAGTTGAGGCGTCTACCCCGCAATTAAGCTTCCCAACATACGACGCATATGCACATCAATAAAAACATATTTCCTGAGCTCGCTAAAACGGTTCTAAATCTTCTCAACATCATCAAAATCTATATCATATTTTCAAATCGCTTCGAAAATCAACTCATCATGCTAAAAAGACAATTATACACTTAGATCATCGTCCTTGTCAAAATACTCATAAACTTTTTCCAAAATAACAACATCGCTAACATGCATTCCAAATCATCGAATCATGAGTCTAACATGCTCAAATAATAATTATACATGCACTAACAGTAAATTTTAAATAATTTAAGCTCGATTAAGCCTCTCTCACCCCAATCTTAGTGTCTAAACTGCTGCAGTGTTCCCTGTAGCCACCTCAAATGTTTGATTGATCCAAAAAATCATACGATGCCACCACCAACCATGCCTTCTATTCCCTGTCATGAGGGAAAAGACACGTCCCCCAAGCTGCAATCCAATACCACAGCCACAAAAGAGTGAAATCAGTAAGAAAGAATGCAAGAGGAGGTTCTGCCGTTAGAATAGGGCCTCCTGCATGGTAAAAAGGAGGTTCAGCTGAAAGGGATGGTTCGGTTGGGGGAGGCAGGGAACAACACTAGGGAGAGGGCAGTTGAAAACGAGAGAGAGCACTAGAGATGTGAGTAGGAGGAGGCTGGCGGTAAGGAGAGGGAGTGCAGACCGAGAGTGGAAATGGACAGAAAGTGGCGAGGGAGAGAGGGCAGGCGCGTGAGAAAACGGTGCGTGCAGAGATGGAGAGTGCAGCAGAGAGAACATAGGCAGAGAAAAGGGCGTTGACAGAGAGAGATGGGAAATAAAGAGAGTCAAAGGTGCAGTGATGGGCGACGAAGAAGAAGAAAAAGAGACAGAGGGTGCGACGAATAGTACAGCGAGAGAGGGTGGAGGAGAAGAAGGAAGAGAGGGGAAAAAAAAGAATCAGGCGAGCTTACCTCCACGCCGCTGCACAGACCTGCGCCTTCTTCTTCTCTGCGTCAGGCGTTCCAAGGAGACCAAGAGGAAAGGCGAGGGATAAGCGGCGTCGGGCTCCTCTTCACGCGTGGAGTTTGGGTTCGGGTCTAAACCCGCTCCAGCCAAACCTGCCAAGACATAAAGCGTTACAGGGAGACTGGTGATGGGGCCCTCTAGCGACCGAATGTTGCTTTCGCTCGTTCGGTCCGACTTTCGGCTAATTGCAGAGAAAATCCCTTGAAAATGCAAGAGTTCTCTCCTACGCGTCTCGTAATACAAGGTTTCAAGGCCAAAACGCATGCTTCCAATGTTTTTTTGTTAAATTAGATCGATTAAAGGACACAAATCCTGAAGACGCAATAGTAGTGGCGATGGATATCCACATGGTACTCCTTTACTTTCAAGCCAGTTCCGGCTTTCGAGCCTGCAAACAGCAGGGATGGTGCCAGTCAAGCCAAACTCACTGGGGTGGGTATCGGGCCGGGCCGGCCCGGCCCGGTAAGGGCTGGCCCGATTCGGCCCGTCGGGCCGGCCAGCCTGGCCCCGGCCGGGTACAGAGCCGGGCCGGGTATCGGGCCGGGCCGGGCTGGGTATCGGGCCTGGCCACCAAAAACTAGGCCTGGCCCGGCCTCCACGAGATCGGCATCACCGTCCGAAACACGGCGCTGACCTGCCTCACCACTCTTCCTGCGTCCGTTCTACAGAGAGTGCCGGAAGAGACCCCCCTCACCGGAAAATCGCCTGGAAAAAAAACGACTGGGCATGCGATCCTGGAAAAAACACCATGGGTCCGGTCACCATCTTGAAGAGAGGGCAATCCCTCGATTGCATCAAGCATGGCCCGGGCCGGTGTACGCCGGGTCAGCCTTCTCTCTCTCTCTCCCCTTCTCTAAGCTCTTTGCCCTCCTCGCTCGTCGTTCTCCTTCCTGCAGAGACGGTGAGGGAGACGGAAAGGGGGGAAAGGGGAGGGAGACAGGAAGGGGGAACTGGGAAGGGGAAGGGGGAGGGAGAGAAGGGGGGAAGGGGGAACTGGAAGGGGAAGGGGGAGGGAGAGAAGGGGGAAGGAGAGACGGGATGGGGGAGGGAGGGAGACGGGAAGGGGGGAGAACTGGAGAAGGAAGAGGGAGATGGGCCGACCGGGCCGCCGCAGGGCTGGCGTGTCCGGTCCGGACCCGTTGCCGGGCCGGTCTGTTGGACCCGGGCCGGGTCGGCCCGGCCCGACGCCCAGCCTTAAAACTCACTAATAGTGATCCTGTCAACCTCTCTCCAGTGAGCTATTCACCCGACAACCAGATATTAATCAAACCCAGCTGGTGATTCAAGTTCAGCACATGCCTCCACTAGTGAACCGCTTCCCTTGGGCGCTTCCCCCGATAACAGACTTTTGTCTTCAAGTAGAGCCAGAGTAGCTAACCAACGCTATTGATGGTCTTTGAACAGTGACATTTCATTTAGAGCTATCAAGAAATATATCTAATTTGGATCGGATGTTTGATTAAACGTTCTTACAATCTAAATATATCTAATTTAGATTGGATTTAGAAAAGACATCTGATCCGATTCAAATTCAGATTGAATAACCTATTTTCAATGCTCTTACATTTTCAAAGTCAAATAGATTAATTTACAATTGGGATTTGGATTCAGACGTGAACTCAAATATCAGACTTGAATTGGATTTAGATTGTGAAATCAGGTTTTAGATTCAGATATGACTTTTCTGAATGAATTCAAATCCTAATATGGGAACATCTGAGTTAAGAGTACATCATTAGAATAAGATCCGTTAACATCCTTAACTGCCTCATGGGCTGGACTATGACCTATCCCATGGCATCAAATTAGTTAAGGTTGTTTTACAGAGAACAAGCACCTGCTTGACCGTCCCATTATATACAAGGTTGGCTCGAGTGTAGACACAATAAACGGGTCAGTCTCTATCTCGGTCTAAGACTAGTGTTTATATCAAACAAGCCGATTTCAAAAGAAAATGTAGCTGGCTCCAACTTGAAACTAGTCACCGGGAAGGAGCCCAAAAAACTATTGTTTTACCAAAACTTACAATGGAGGAAAGGAGGCAAAAGTGAATTTCCTGAGAATTCCTTTAGGGGGTTCACCTTTTGCAATTTTTCATAATAAAAACAAGTACAACGACGACGCTTAGGGACCCGCAGAGACAAAGGTCTTTGCATCCATCACAGTTTCTCACACACAGAAGAAGATGGAAGATGCAATTGACCGAACAGTCGTCAAAACGAAGGGGGAAAGGCTTCCCTAACCGATGAAGTCACTCGATTTCTCTTTCATTTTGGGGCAAGGTATAAGGCATCTTGTTTTCCTTCATGAGCATCCACGAACACGACAGGGATTGGGAGGTAGCCTTCTTCCAGCATAGTTAAGCTCCACTCATGCTGGCCCTGCCTGGTTAAGCTCAAGCCATCTTACCGTCTTAATTCTCTTCATCAAAATGAAAAGAGAACCTCAGGCCTTGATCCAAGAGCTGGACCTGAGATCAAGCTGAAGCCCGGGCATTTCAGCTCATGCAGCTTTAACTCAAAGCTCAAGCCGCATACAAGCAACCTCAGAGGAAAATGTGTTCCAAGCACAATCCAATTTGGATTTGGTCTATATTTGACTGGGAACCCAAATTCTAAACCAAATGTAAAATCCAATTTTCGGATGGGTGTTTAAGGTGGCCAAACGTGGATACAAGTTTCCAAAAACACCACTGAAATTCAGAATTTAGGTCCGATCTGATTATGGTCGGACCTTTTGAACCCCAAAGCAAGCCAATTACAGATATCATGCACACAACATCCTCCTTCGCACCCAATTACTTTTAAGTGTAGAATACGGAAAGGTCATTCAAGGGGTTTTAGGGGGCATTTACCAACAGAAACACCGATACAGTGTTCCATGAATTTGTTCAAAAGATTGGGATCATGAAAAAATATGTTAGTATTCATGTTGCCAAACTCGATCAAGATTTGCTTTAGGCCAGGGGAACCCATTCACCTGGACACTAAAATTTTCTTCGTAAGCCTGCAGCGTGAATTACAAGCATGCAGGGACAAGGAACATAACTTTGAGTCTGATCAATCATCTTGTCTACTCAAGGTTCTTTTACAACAATAGGCTTTTCTATTAATGAATGGAATAAAATGTGAATATACAAAGCTAAAATACACGAACGAATTCAACCACAATTCCCAGATTTGCTGCAATCTGACCATATGTTTCCTTGCATTTGTGAAAACATGGCCAACAATTGACACAATAACCAATCGAAAGAAAATGAACAATGGCACAAGTATCCAAGAAAAGTACCCTTTCAGCTTGTATGGCTTGACTTAAGAGGCTCAGATAATCCACAGGCCCCACAAGTGCATGTCTCTACCCTTTGCACAATTGTCTTAAGGTCGTTGCCAGTTTGTAAGTTCTGAATTAAGCAGCACACAAAATTTTGATAAGCAAGATTACAATCATTTATATAGCACATATGCAAAACAGAGGAAAAGAGAGGAAGGAATATGCTTCGTTTGTTACTCTGACTTTTGCAAAAACATGGTCCAGACGAATCCGCGGTTCATTTGCATTTTTTCTCAGCATTTAACCATGGATCGAGTAAATAAAAACGTTCACAGGTATCTAAGACAGAGATTCAACACCACAATTGAAATATCTATGTGAAAAGTGCCATCTCATGATTGCTGCCACAATCATAAACACTTAATATGTGCGTAAGTGCAGAAGGAAAAAAAAATCTAAACTTCAGCAGCACAAACATGCTTGAGCTCTTACTATTGATATAAGCACACGGGTAAGTTACTAGAGAAGTCAATATAAGCTCCTTACCTAATTGTGCAAATTTAAGGTTTGTACAAGAATGATAAACCAGAACTTACGTGTAAAACGGAAAAATCCTAGGGAGCATCTAGTCAAAATATTACTCTACCATTTACAAATAAAATAAAAATATGGAAAGAGACACATGTAACATACCAATAAAGTATCATTTAGACGAAGAATCTCTTTGTATCGAGATTCAGACAGTTCCTCTGCTCTGAACAGATGCCTCTCAGCAGCCAAAAATTTCTGATGCTCATCGCATACCTTGAAGCCAGGGACAGAAAAAGAAATTAGTTTTATAAAGATGGAGAGTACAGGGGAAATAAATCTAATTTCTCAGTTTTTCAGTACATTTGCTTCTAACTCCTTTATCCTTAGAAGAGATGCTTGCTCAATGAAAGCATGTCGCTTGTGTTCTTCTTCAAGCAATTCTGCGGTGTTATAGCGCAATTCAGCCATTTCCTGAGCAAGATCTTCTGCATCTTCTTTTGACTTATACTTCTCTGCTTTCAACTCCTCCTACAATGCATGTAGCTTTTATCATCCAAGTGACTATTCTTTGTAGACCAAGATGAGAATAGGACAGAGAGGATGTTGTAACGAGAAATTTTCCTTCCATGTAGAAGCATACCTGAAGTTTCTTCACAAGTTTAGATACACTGAGCTCCGATGTCACCCTCTCTCTCTTCTCCAGTAACTTCTTGTCGCAGCATCTTACAACTGCCATTTTTGAAAGCAATGGGCCAAAAATTTCTTCACCAATGCTTCAAAAATAGCATTGTTATTACAAGGATAATCAAGCTACTGTTAAATACAAGCAGCTCAACAAAACAATATCTTTTCATGAAAAATATAACAGGATTTTTAAGAAGCACAACTCACAGATTCCAAGTGCATTCACAATCACATGAACCACATCATATAGAAGAGAGCAGTAACACTTGCAATAATATAAATCCGGAAATGGAAAATTTCTACAAGTGAAAAAAAATGAGACATTTCATAGTGGCATCAAAGTCCACATTGAAAATGTTCTCCATCCATTTGTTGAGCCAACATATTAACTAATCTGAACCACCTATGTATAATGATGACATCCTCCCCATACACAATGTGAAATATAATCTTAATAAAATTATTACCCGAACTAAAGAAATATTTGGCTTGAACGAGGCAGAGAATAAATAGCAACAAAATGGAACAAGCTCAATGGCCAAGTATTATTGCAGCAACATATTGAAACTCTTCTAACAAGAAAAACACAGATAGAAAAATGGGTCAAGATTTGTAGAAAGATAAAAAATCACGTTTTGTCATTCAGGAAAACAAAAAGCTTTGTTTAACAGCTATTTAATAGCAAGTAAGCCCTGCTGAGACCAATAGATTCAGGAAACAGATGGTAGGAAACACGTTATCCATATGCAAGCCATTATAATGTTGTATGTATTGTATGATACAGGGCCGTATCATACGATATTTACCATCGCGTTTATACGATACATCATCTTGTGATGTAATGCAAAACATTTAAAACATGTTTTTCAATGTGTTACCTCACAGACTTATAGACCTTACGACTTATGAATCTATGGTTATGAACTTATGATGTACATCAGGTTATGTTATGTTCCTTGTGCTTTCTAGAATGATATTGTTATGAATTATGATGTCTATGAATGATTGAATTGTAACTTCATAACAATAATAAGCCTTTCATTCTGTACAACATGTTGTTTATGAAGAACATGTTATTCTTGATTTTTACTATTTTTCTGATTTTTTTTATTTTTCTGATTTTTTATTTAAAAAAGAACTTTATATACGGTTTACAATACATTATGATATTTTCGATACAATGCATCTTAAAGCCAGACTGGTACGGCTTACGATACGCTTTTTACAACATTGAGATTAGTAATAGAAGACAATCTTACTGTAAGCAATGGTATCGTAAACTATGATTATAGTAAAAATCTGTTTCCCTTCTTTTCTTATTTAATTAGATTAGCTATTTCAAACTTTGCCTTAAGGATTTAGTTTTATGCAACACTGACACACCAAAAAAGGCACCGACCACATCAGTGCAATGCAGGTGCGGATGTGGTTGCGGCTTGACTGCAGCATCCAAATTGGTCAACGAGTAGTCTGCTGCTTAATTCACCTGCCCTTCTCTACCATAAAAAAAAAATAGTTGCTTCACCTGCGCACAGCAGCACCCTTCTCATTTCTCTTGCTGCTTTCAGTGAATGGCAGCCAGAGACCGGCAATGGCAAGCGATTACATTTGCCTCCCTCTCTCTCTGTCTCTCTCTTTCCTTTTTATGTATCTCTTTCTTTTTTCCCTTTTTCACTTCTCCCATTTTTTCCTCTTTCTGAGAAATGCAGCCACACATGACAGCTTTTCTTTTTCTCATTTCACCTTGCCATCCTTGGAAAGGACAACAGCAAATGTTTGCTGTCCTTTTAAAGACAAAAGACTTTGAGTGTATTTAAAAAGAATGACAAAGGCGTCACCTTTAAAAAAGGCTGACACCTTATTATTGTCTTAACGAAAAGAAGTGCTTATTTCATTTAATATAAAATTTTGGACTAAAGTAACCTTAACATAAAAATTTACTTAAAACAATGATAATGACTAAAAAGTCAAAAGGAAAAAAATATGGACAATTAATGCTATGAAAAGGTTAATTAATTATAAGATTATCTAACCCATATATATACAAGAGGACTATATGGTGACTAGTATTTTATGAGCATCTGAGGACATTAATTCTGAGTCATCCAATTCTGGGTAGATCTTGCTTCTCTCTCTCTCTCTCTCTCTCTCTGAGTCACTGGGACTCCTCAGTTCCTCTATCCATCGTGGCTAGAGGTTTCCCTTTACCCACGATGGGTAGAGGCAAGGAGGTGCCCAACGGCTCCCTCCTATTGCTGCTGGCTGGACAAACACCACCTGGCGAGCAAGAGGAGGGAGAGCAGCGTCTAAGTGTAGAGGCAAGGGGAGCCGCCCAGCAATTTCTCCCTACTGTTGCTGGCAAGCCCTATGCCCGGTGTCGCCTTGAAGCCGTTTGGTGGGCCCCCAGGTGAAGCCATGGGGCCATCACCGGACTCTTGCAAGAGGAAAGGTTGAGAGAGAGAAAGGGATCAGAGGAAGCTAGTAACCATATATATATATATATATATATATATATATATATATATATATATATATATATATATATATATATATATATATAGAGAGAGAGAGAGAGAGAGAGAGAGAGAGAGAGGGAGGAGCTAAAATGCTTCAGCCAATCATGGGTGTCCGATGCATTGCATCGGCGGGTGTGATGAAACTAAACACACTGCCCAATGCAAATGCATCCGGCAATATGATGTGGATTCTCCTTCCAAAGGACAAATCCTCCGGCATCTCATAGCATACTACCTGATGCAATTGCATCAGGCAGTGTATTTAATTTAATCACAAAATGCATCTGGCGGTATGCTCTGTGGATTTTTCCTTCCAAGTTTGGAAGGAAAACCTTTCGGCCTCTCACAGCATACAACCTAATGCATTTGCATCGGACGGTGTGTTTAATTTAATCACTCCCACCTGATACAATGCTTCAGATACCTGGCCAGTCACGAGTGTCTGATGCATTGCATCGGGTGGGTGTGATTAAATCAAACATACTGCCCAATGAAAATGGATCCGGTAGTATGATTTCTGGATTTTTCCCTTCAAGTTTGAAAAGAGAAATTCTCCGGCCTCTCCAGCATACTACCAGATGCATTTGCATCAGGTAGTATGTTTGATTTAATCACACTCACCCGTGCAATGCATCAAACACCGATGATTCACCGGAGCATTTCACTTCCTCTCTCTTTTGATATATATATATATATATATATACCATTTTTGTGTACTTCTTAGAATTATTATATATTCTTAATAATGTTTATGTACGATTGTATGCAATTAAAACACATATGATGACATAATAACATTTGCTGCTGCATTTTATTAATTTCTACTTTTTTTTTACTGCTTAAAGTGCCTAGTACAACCTCGTCTCCCATGCTTAAGATTTAGGCTCTACTCATCACTTTGTTTCCACCTGAAGTGCATTTGGATGGCACCCACAAAACTTGGTTTTGACAAAACCATGTTTTGTGCAAACCTGGTGCTTTAATGAGTTTTGAGAATCTGGTTGGTCTGTTTGGATGGCAAAGCAAAACCAAGGTTCACTTTCTCAAACCTGGTTTTTGTTTGGATGACAAAAGAAAAAGTTTGGGATGCTTGCGAGAAACCAATTCAGTTGAATAGCAGTTATATTACAGGTACAGTCACAAGTATTGACAATTATATATATATATATATATATATATATATATATATATATATATATATATATTGTTGAATAATATTTGTGTTAGGTCGTTTTTTGAATATTAAAGAGTTGTAGGAACAACTCTTTACAAATAAATGTTCTAGTAGTGGACTAATCTTGTAATTTGTTGTTTTACTTTTACCCTAATTCTCATTTAACGTGAGAATAGGGCAGACTATTGAGACAACGAATAGAACTTTCTCTCTCTCTCTCTCTCTCTCTCTCTCTCTCTCTCTCTCTCTCTCTCGCTCTCGCTCTCGCTCTCAACCTCTTCTCCTCTCTCTTGTCTTGCTTCCAGCAACATGGTAATAGAGCCCAACCCTTCTTGGGACTGACACCTATTTCTCTCCCTCGTCATCTTACCCATCTTCTTCCTCTTCTTTTGGTATCATTGGGGATTTTGTGGGTCAAACTTGTGGATCGTGCGTATTGGGGCTCGATCTATGGTTTTCTTAACAAAAGATAAAAACCCTAGATCGATGCTTGTTGAAGTGGACGTCGTTGCAACAAGTGGACGTGGTTGCAAAATCAAATAAACTTGGGAACAACAGAGTATTCTTCACTATCGCTGGTAACTTCTGCTAAGCGTGGGAACAACAGAGTCTTCCTCCTTGTCGCTGGTAACTTCTGCTAAGCATGGGAACAACAGTAAGTGTTAAAAGTGATTTTTATCATGTCTGTGGAATATATGATCAGTCTTCAAGTTGTGGCGTGGCATGGATGTCAGGACTGATACATGTGGAGTTAAACAAGCATGGAAAAGATAACTACGATGACCTGCTTCTTGTTTGTCATGAACCAGTTTTCTACATTATAAAGTGAAATTTTAGTTTCAGCAGCAATCTTCTTATCTACTGTTTACTTCTTTGACTACTGCTACGTGTTCTACTTACTGCTCACTGCTGCTCCATATTCTGCTTACTGTTGCGTATTCTACTTACTGCTCAAGGCTGTTGCATATTCTACTTACTGCTTTGTATTATAGTCAGACTGTGTGGTTCAGTTGTTTGTGTCTCACAATGGATCTGGAACAACAATCTAAAAAAAAACATTAAATTTTTAATTTTTAATGTTAGCCGTGTCTAGCCGAGTCGCCGTGTCGGCGAGTCGACACGGGACTCGGCTGGTTTTAGACGAGTCTGTGTGACATAGATCTTCTTCAATGATATGGTCTTTCTAATGTCCTACTACAGACATCATGAACATACGCGACCAAATTTCATAGTTGTGACCATCTAATTTCACAGTCGAACCATAAAAGAATGGATTCCCAACAACTTTGTATTCAGTATGAGACTCTATCTTAGGGTTGTCTGTCATATTAGATTGCTGTTCCAGATCCAATGAGAGACACAAACAACTGAACCACACAATCTGACTATAATACGCAGCAGTAAGTAGAATATGCAGCAGCATTGAGAAGTAAGTACACCACATAGCAGTAAACAGAATATGCAGCAGCAGTGAGCAGTAAGTAGAACACACAACAGTAGTCAAAGCAGTAAACAATAGATAAGAAGATTTTGGCTGAAAATAAACTCACTTTATAACGTAGAGAACTGGTTCACGACAGACAAGAAGCAGGTCATCGTAGGTATGTTTTTCCATGCCTTGTTTAACTCCACATGTATCAGTCCTAACATCCACACCACGCCATAACTTGAAGACTGATCATATATTCCACAGACATGATAAAAATCACTTTTAACACTTACTATTGTTCCCACGTTTAGCAGAAGTTACCAGCGACAGTGAAGAATACTCTGACGTTCCCACGTTTATCAGATTTTGCAACCACGTCCACTTGTTGCAACCACGTCCACTTCAACACGGCATCGATCTAGGGTTTTCATTTTTTGTTAAGAAAACCCTAGATCGAGCCCCAATATGCACGATCCACAAATTTGACCCACAAAATCTCCAACGATAACAGAAGAAGAGGAAGAAGATGGTTAAGATGACGAGGGAGAGAAATAGGTGTCAGTCCCAAGAAGGGTTGCGCTCTGATACCATGTTGTTGGAAACAAGACGAGAGAGGAGAAGAGGAAGATGAGAGAGAGAGGAGAAGAGGAAGACGAGAGAGAGAGGAGAAGAGATTGAGAGCGAGAGAGAGAGAGAGAGTTTTATTCGTTGTTCAATAGACTGCCCTATTCTCCCGTTAAATAAGAATTAGTGTAAGATAACAAAATTACAAGATCAGTCCACTACTGTGTGGATTATTTGTAAAGAGTTGTTCCTAAAACTCTTAAATATTCAAAAAACCACCTAATATAAATATTATTCAACAGTTTCATTAACTCCTCTCTCTCTCTCTCTCTCCCCCCCCCCTTTCTCTAAGCTTCGTAAGATCGAGGGTTTTTAACTTTTAGGACCTTCGATTAGGGTGTTAGTGATAGAGTGTTTTAGCCAAGGTTTCAAAAACCCTTAGAATCCTTCGATTTGAAACCTTTCATCGAGGGTTTTGTATTTAAAAACAAGATTTTTCTTGCTTCTCTCTCTTTGTCTGTCTCTCTCTCGTTCCATTGACGGTTGCGTTGTCATCCCCGGCCAATGCAACAGCATCAGCCATAGTCAACCCATAACGACTATATCCAGCCTGGCCCTAGGCTGTGTTTGAGCCAAAGAAACCACACTCGAGCCAGTCTGGCCCAATATCTTAATGGGCTAGGGGCCAGCTGCCGGCAAGGGTTGGCTAGGTTGTCCGTCTACATCTTTGTCAGGTCTAGGCCACCCCAGTCTATCCTGATGTCCAGCCCTAGTGACAAGCCTCTTTAACAGGTTTATGAGAAAGAGAAGAAAATAAGTTTCCATTAGCCCTAATCCCATATTAAGATGGGATTAGGGATGCAACCAAAAATTACACAAAAGGTCCATAAAATGAATCATAAATATGAAAGAGAGCCCTACGACCTAGAAATATTTACTAAAAGTCCTTTCACAGTATAATATGACCTTCAACGAAGCCCTTTAGCAACAAACTAGCAATGATAAATGCCTTTCCCTAAGGCTAAATCCAAATTAGGAAAATCCAAAAGAAACCTTCATGTTACATATCAAACTCTCTGACTAGCAAAGTTATAGAAACAAATATACTTTATGTATCCCAAGAATAATACATCTTTCATGTAAATCCTCGCTGGATAAAATTACAACAAATCCTTGACGAAAATTTTCATATAGAAACACAAAAGAGGAATAAGAAATACGAGATTCACATACATATATTTCCAGAAAAGGATGAGGAAGTATGCTAATTCTACATGTACTGTATTATGTATTTATGTATATACATATACATATAGACACACATACACAAAGTCAAATTCAACAATATGATGCCAATGATAGAATAGCACTTTCACTTCTGAATCAGGTTCAGACTAGATAAGAAAGAAGCTGAGTTTTGCATGGGATTGGAAACTACTACAAGCATAATGCAATATAAATATGTCTTATACAAGGATCCACATGCTCCAAGAGTGTGCAGATTTATGAACATAAAGAGATCCAAGAAATAAGACATAAATTTCTTACCACATTTCCTTTTCTATTGGTAAAGAATCATCCAGTGCAATAGAAACAGACGGGTGGGAGCTCATATTAGTTCTACATTGGCTGTAATCCTTCTCCTGCTCATTAATATATTCATCTACCTTACAACAAAATGACATGGTTTGCTGCTTGAATTTCTCTAGCCTCTCTTGTAATGATTCCTTCTCATTCTTCAATCGATTGATCATTTGCTGCCCCTCCAGAAGATGGTCATCTAATTGGCTTAGCAAAGACGCCATCCTAGCTGTTTCCCTTGCACACTGTTCACTGTATCCCTCAGCTTGAGCACATTTCTCCTCACATGCAGACAGATCAAGCATCAAAGTCTCTATCTCGCATTGAAATTCCAGCGTATTCGACAAAATAGTTGCCTCCAGCTTATTTATACACCATGCAGAATCTTGAAGATCCAATTTGTTCTGCTCTAACTCTTGCATCAAAATTAAGCGATCAGATTCAGATTTTAAGTAATCATTCCTCATCTGGTGCACTTTCTCACTCAACTTACGAAACTCTGAAAGCTTCAACTCAAGGCTGTGCACATGCTCAGCTACGCAACTTGCTTCTACATTCTTCAAATGTAACTGATCCTGTAAGTATTCTGTCATAAAAGGTTCTTTAGTGAAAGCATGGATTATGTGAGCCTTATTTAACTAAAACATTTAAAACCCAAAGTTTTGAGTGACATTATCATAAATATCTTTTCCGCCTTTTACTGATGAGGATTTCCTCAATTATCAATTAAAAGTTTGCTTTTCTCAGAAATATCAGGAATTCCAAAAGTTTACAAACAGACAACATAAAAGAAAAGATGATGAAATTAATAAATTATGAGCTTTCTAATATTTTTCTTACAAAAAGGTCCACAAAAATTTAAGATAATTACTAAAAAGTTGAAAAAACTAAAAATTTAAAATGCATTCAAGACAATTGTTTCCATAAAAAAAGGTGATATTTTTAAATTGGAAATATTTTCAAAATATCAGAATTTCTACATGTTTCTCATTTTCACTTATTAAGAACTTTCCATTTTAACAAAATATTTTGAAAAAAAAAAAGACCAGAGATATTTGTGACGGTGGTCTTCACAAATAACCAGGAAAATGTGTGTGGTTACTAGCCCACCAGCCAAAAGGACCTAGGCGGACCAATACTTGTATGCTAATAGATTTAAGTGGATGCTTTCTCAGTGAACTGTCATTCTATAGAAAAGTGGAGAAAACAGAGGTATTATTGTCAACACTGTAAATGCCCTTGTGCACAGTAGACTAACATGTGCATGTGAAGCCAGACACAACAAGCAAAAGAGAGATTGTGAAAACAGATAAAAAAGAATAAGGTTAATTCTCGATAACTGCTAGGCCCATATCATGGAATATATAGAGGTTCTGAATGGCATCAAGATCACGAACTTTACCTATTTGAAGAGAACAGTTCCTTATCTGACTTTCCAGTTCGTCTATCAATTTTTTATCCTTTGAACGAGCTTCAGAAAGTACGTTTACATCCAACTCCAACTTCTATGATACAATTAAAGAAAATTGGAAATTTAGGCTCTTTCATAACCTCCAATCAGGAAAGCGACCTTCTTAACTTTTCTATAAAGGACAAAAAGAAAAGAAATTTCAGAACTCTCCATGGCTCTTTCAGGATGGGGAAAAAATTGCCAATAAGCATCTGTAACTTCTGATCTAAAAAGTTCTCTATATGTTAATAAAAACTAATCATATAGCTTCACAAATATGCAGCAAGAAACATCAACATGCATGTTGTAACTTGTAGGAGTAACTAAACTGGCCAGAAAATTCAGTACATTTTAACAGCCTAGAAAGTGAAATTCTTCTTCATTGAGGAATACCAATTCTTATCTGTCAAAAAGAACTTCTCATTACCATAGGGAGGGCATAAAACTGATTATTAAAAAACCAAAACAAAAAGGAAGAAAAAGATAACACTGAAGGATAATTTTACACAATAAGGAAAGAAGAAAATTCCAAGTACTCAGGAAACTAAGAAAGAAGAAGAGATATTTTGAAACCATGATATATACCTCACCAATAAAGTGAAGTCTGTTGTTATCAGAGTCAACTCCAACTTGAGAAATATAACTTGAATCTAAGTCACATGGGCAGTTCAATAAGGTTCCCGTTACCGTGTCGCCCGACATGGAAAAGCGGGTACTTGGACACACCTGGGTATTTTTTGGATCAAATCTGATTCAACTACTTACTTTTACTTAATTTAGCCTATTTCTAACTCAGTTTTCATTTTATTTTTGCGAGTGATTGGTCATTAACATGTACTATTTTATTTATATTACTTGTTTATTTAAATGTTGCTTTCATTTTGAACTTTTTAGGGTATTTTATACATATAGATATATATACCCTCTTGTACCCTGTACCCACATTTTCTAAAGTTGTTGTGCTTGTACCCATATCCAAACCTATACCGCACCCATGTGACTTAGACTTGAATAATCTAAGATACCATATATTATACATGTAGCATCTAATGAAGCATCAGTCTTTGCCAAAATGGAATCTGGTGACTGGTGAGCTTAGTTGTCAAGGCGTTGCCTAAGCATGGACTAGTTGTCAGTCCACATCCCACACCTAAGTCCATCACTTAGGCATGGGGTGTGGGTTTGGTGCCTAGGCTGGACTAGGCATGCTGGCGCCTAGTTCATTTGGGTGTTTGGGTGACTTTAGCCTCTGATACTTGAAATTTTTTTTTTTTTGCTTCTAGGACCTGTTATCCCTTGAGTTTAGCTTAATTTTATTGCAGGGAGTTTTATTTGACCCAGTGGTTACAAAACTTATGTTGAAATTTGTGCAGAAATTAGATTGCTTGCAAGGTCTATCATTTACTTGAGTTGATTGAGTTAGGATTGTAGGTGTGATTTGAGTTCTGCTAATGTATGCATTAGACAGCTTAAGTCAGAATCGTGTAGGCGTCTTTCACAGTCTTTTAAATTTATCATATTCAGTTCATCTACCATAGCTGTAGTTGGGAGAGCACAGATTTCAAAGTAGGTATTATTTTGGTTATTTCTGTTTCATATATATTGTTTAAACTTTTAAAGCTCAGTTTCAGTTCTACAATGAGAAGTCTATCATCTGGTTTATTCTTCACTAAACTTTTCTTCCGCTGTTTTATAAGTTGATTTTGACTAATCCTAACTTGCTAACATTCTAACTTAACACATAAAATATAAAGCTAACATTTGAGAATGAAAAATAACTAAGCAAAATTGCAACAACTTTAGCACGCCTTTTTAGCCTAGGTGCGGCTAGCCGCCTTGCCAACTAAGCTGGTGAGATCTAAGTCCCACCAATTAATAAAAAATGGTAAAGGTGCCAGGTTTCCTTGTAATGATAGAGTCGACTGATGAAATCTGGTAAACTAATAAATGAAAGCATAGGGAACACGTGTGTAACAGATACTTATTGTGAACTTTTGCTGCCCAATGCCACAAGATGATTTTTGCACACAAAGACATGGGCAAATCTAACATTGCATAGTAGTCATTGACCATGTTTTTGAAATCTAAGATCTGTCTTATTTGGTGAAATATGAAGCTCCTTGAACTCTTCTTCGGTCTTCATAAATATATTTAGACCATGATGAACATTCTGCATGAAGATATTAAAATGGTTAAATCAGATTTCTAGGATATACCACCTGCTTCGAACTCAGGTGAAAGTGAAACTCTTGTTCACGTTGCAACTTGCAAACAATTCAGTAACAGTTTTTATTGACCACCATCTAATTCACCAAGATGGTTATAGGAATCTATTAGACAAATTAAGAGCATATATGGTTGATGAACAGTCTCTAATGGTACCACAGTTATAGTCATCCAACAGTCATTTATTCCAATACAATATAGAGCTACATTTGAAATGTAAAAGATAGAAAGCATTAGAGAAACATTTATCTAACCAACTGGTAACTCTTGGACCACTCAAGTGGCAGAAATTGAATAATAATAACCCACAATCACTAGTGATGACATAGTTACAACTATTCAGTAACCAGTTGCCAAGGCCAATGCGGTATTAGACCACATTCGGAACGTAAAAAAGGAAAAAGTAAAAAACAAGTATAAGAAGCAATAAAAAGAAGTTACTTTGATTATCAGGTTACTCTTGGACTGCTCAACTGACAGAGATTCCCTTAACAAGTCATTTTCTTTCTGCAGCTGAAAAGCAAAGAAAAGACAATAAACAGATAGGACCCCTATGTAAATTGATAACCTACACCATTAAAGAATAAGCAAATATGATAATTAATACCAAACAAAAATTGCTTCCATTTTCAGGAAATATATAAATAAAGTACCTCTCTACACATTGTCCCGAGATTCAATAATTCTTCAATATCAGCAGAATATGCTCTATTGAACATCTATATCAAAGCCCATATTTGAATCAGTGCAACGTTGAAGAGTTCCAAGACCGAAAAGAGAGAGGAAAAACAATGGCTCAGATTGAATTTGGAAACAACAATTCAATATTTTCCATGCAACAAATCTAATCCTGTGATTTTATATACACAGCAACTGAAGACTCTTCGACAGAGTTAAACACCTAAAAAGGCAAATGTGAAAAACTATAACATTGGTATTTTTTTCAATTATGGTAATTTTTTCCCTTATTTTTCTATTCTTTTAACATGATATTTTGAAGAAAAGGTGATAGTTGCAACAATTATTCATACATATGCATGTGTGTGTGTGTGTGCATATTTGCTTGATTATAAAAATAATCTAATTTGGATTTTAATTGAATTTGTTTTGACCTAATTGAATGGCACAGATATGTTTATCATTATCGAAACCCTATAGGTCAAGTCTTGTGTCTTTTGAGCAAAAAATAAGGTTCTTTATCCTATGAAAATCTGGTGCACTTTTAACCATTAATTTGTTGATACATGTCGATTTTTGGTGATTCAGAAGTCAATGTCCGCCAATCCGACCATACAGATCATGTTGGCAGCGTTGCATCTACAAACAATTTTAAAAAATGGAAAAGTAGAAAGACCAAACTGGAGTACATGTTCAGATGATTATATGGAATATACAACCTTGTATAGACATAGATAGGGATCTTGAAATATGTGCTATAAGCCTATAAGAGATATGAGGCATATAAGCACCAATTATGAGTTGTTGAATCAATCTGAACAAACAGCAAATTCCCATAATATAACTTCTGAGATTAAAGTGCTTACTATCATTAGCATTTTTGAAAAGTTTATTCAAATGTAACAACTAATGAAAAGCCAGTATACAGTTCACGATGGTATCTCTGATTATTGTATTTGTTGGTAGACATAATATATGATGAAATCAGAGAGCTAAACTTTGATATTAATGAAAATAGCCCTAACTCCTCTTTATATAGAATAGAGGAGAGGGTAAAAATTACAAAGGAACCATACAAAGAGGACTTATTACAGAAGTACCCTCTAGAACTTAAAACGGAATATAAACCTATCTTAACACTCCCCCTCAAGTTGGAGCGTATATGTCAAATAA
>JAANDH010001907.1:0-24552 GCA_011799765.1 Nymphaea thermarum | reverse complement strand
TACAGCTGCAATTGAGGTGGCTTAATCAATCATTTTCTCCTCTTGTTTTGTTTGCCATTACGACTGCTGATTGCTAATTTTGCATGACATACAGGATACAATTATTAGGTGGCGAAGAATGAGTGGTTATAATGCACTTTGGGTTCCTGGAATGGACCATGCTGGCATAGCTACTCAGGTGATATGCTTAACGTCTCTCTCCCCTTTCCAGCGTCTTGGTTTTTCAAGTAGTAAAGTAAGGTATTGAGTCAAAAAATCAGGTGATGCATTTTTAATTGTTAGCTATCATGATCAACATGTTAGATGTGATTATATGCTTGGAGGTCTAGAGGATGATGGCCTGCATGGCACAACATCTTGAGTCCTCTGAAATAGTAATTGATTTCATGAACTTAGAATAGTTGAATCTTTGTGTGAAATCACTAGGTTGCTTCATATCATAGTCACGAAAAGCACATTTTTTTCGGGAAAAATGCAGTAAATACAATTTCCGTTTAAAACTAAAGAACACATTTTTTTGAAAAAGAAACGCGAAAAACATGTTTTTTCACGTTTTTTCCTTTTTTTTTCCATTTTGCATTTTTTTATTGCCCAACAGTTTTTTTTTATTTTCTAATTTTTATTTGTTGCAAATCTACCTATTTCTTGCTGTTTGTGTTATTAGTTTCTCACTTATTTTATTTTTACCTCATTTTTAGTTTTTTTTTTTTAATTTTTAAAAATTTACCATATTTTCCCCTTTTCAAATTTGCCATATTATACCTGAGAATAACATCGCCGTTTAAAACTCGAAAAAGTTTTTTGTGACTATGCTTCATATTATTTTTACTTTAAGAGGTTTGTTTAATTTTAACTGATCTTTTATGGCACCTGAGTCAAATGTCTGAGAATCCAATACTTAGAGCCTCTGGAGATGGGGTTTTCTTGCGTTCTGTGGTCCTTTGAGTGATGACTAATCCTGATCTGATATCTCAATTTAGAATACATATTCATCTAATAAGTTCTTAATCTTTGTATATTACTGTTGGTTTCTTGTGTCCTGTTGTAACTGTTCCTTTCAGTTGAAAGGAGTGGCAATAGCTGATGCTATTAACCCTCGATGTTGTGATAATTGTCTAACTGATGAAACTTAACTGTTATCTCTTTGTGTACCTTTTTCAAATTTATCACAAGTAATGCTTTGCTAGTTTCCTCAAGACTTCAAAAGCCAACTATAATCTGTACTATTCTCCGAAGTTTGTTGTTTTTGAACTAAAGAGAAAGCATGGTAATTTGCAAAATGTTATCCACTTTATTTTGAAGAGGAAATCAGCTATTCTGCAATAGCAAATGTTTTATATGTTTAATCATTATGACTTTTTCGATTGGTTAAATTGTTTTTTACCTGTCTTACATGTTAACTTATTTGCAGGTTGTAGTGGAGAAGAAGCTTATGCGAGAAAGGAACCTAAGCAGGCATGATGTTGGTAGGGAGAACTTTGTTGCTGAGGTATTACATTTTGTTTGTGCTTGTTGCTTTGTTGAGATTTTATTTCTTGTGATCAGACCTCAACTAGAGGTCCTGGGCTGTGCATTTGCACCTTTCCCTTTGTCACTTATTTGTAACCTACTCTGTGTATGCTTAAAAGGTTTGGAAGTGGAAAGAAGAATATGGTGGAACCATATTAAAGCAGGAGCGGCGTCTTGGTGCCACCCTTGATTGGACTCGAGAGGTGTTACTATTTTTATTACTATTAATAAGTGGTTGAATTTTAAATAATATATCTATGATTTTGTATAATCGTTGTCTAGTGGATGTTTCTTATGATTTTGAGAAATTATTTTTGTCTGTTTTATGGAAAAGCCTCTCACATCAGTCTCTGCCTTCTCCAGTGCTTCACCATGGATGAAAAAAGATCAAGGGCTGTGACTGAGGCCTTTGTTAGGCTTTATAAAGAAGGGCTTATCTACAGGTGTTGATACTGATTGAATCCACTTGCTGTTATGGTTCCTTATCATTCTTTTGTTTTCTATAAGTTACATGTTCTTTTTTTTTTTTAATCATGCAGGTATTTTCCTCTGTTAGATCAGTCATTCTGTTTACTGTTATTTTTAATATTGAGCTGTTTTTGTCCCTTTGAGAAATGAATCCTTGTGAACATAACCTGTAGATGTTGTCACTTTCTTGACGTGTTGCACCTAGTGCTTTATTCCATATGTTCTGAATGGATACTGAATGATTGCATATGGACTTCTTTATTGTTTAATATAATATTTTCCTTCCATAGTTTTTTCTTTCCACTGAATATTTTTGTCTATATGTCTTTTATTGTCTATTTTAAAAAGAACGAATACAGTGAGTAGTATGCTTAAACAATGAGGTGGAAGCTCACTTCTAAGCAAGCTTTGGACAAGCATTAGCATGGGAGGCTATTCTTTTGCTTTTAGGGCAGCCAAATGTTTTCATAATTTGTTTAGTTTTGACAAGAAAAGTCTCTAATCCTTGAAAATGGATTTGTAGGCTATATACATATATATCTGTGTGTGTGTGACTGTGTGTGTCTATATATCATTGTCACATATATCATTTATGGGTATTATACGGAATACAGCAAAATTGTATTTTGCAAATTAAAAAAGTTAAATAAATCCTAAAAATTAGGTAAAATCAAAATAAATAAAAAATTGATAAGAAAACATTGAAAAATGACTGTATAAACATGATAGGATGTGGGTGGAAAATAGTAGGTTAAAGTAAATAATAGCCATGGGTAGGGTCTCAATCTATGTCACTGCGGTACGGGTGCTGGTACGGGTACGGCATTTTTTAAAATCTTGGTACGGCGATACTACAATAATTATCGATAATTATATATTTTTAATTAAACTTTTGAAAAAGTTTCGTAAACATTTGGGCAGCACATCCCAAATGTATTGAGCTGCTATGGATCTATAAGTAAAAATCAATGCTTGTTAGATGACAAAAATAATGGTTGGTCCACCTAATAGTCTTCCAACCTGTTCCCAACCTGTTCTACCCTTTTTTCCTGATAAATCTACTGGTGGCATAGTTCCAGGTTTCAGTCTCAATCCCCAATTTCCTTCTCTCTTAAAGAGAATTTGGTTCTGAATCTTCTTGGCATCATCTAGGTGGATGACTTCTTAGATTTCATCCACTGGAAATCTGTAAGTGGAAGAACTAGGGATCTATAAGTAAAAATCTCTTCTCCTTATACTGAGCTGCTCTGCTCGACAGAAACCCTCAACGAAGCGACAAGCCATTGAGAGCAAGAGAGAAGGGTTCTCTGGTGCGGAGAGGGGGTGCGAAGAGAATAATATCACAAAAATCTTCACTCGCCCCTCCTCTTTCTTCGCATTAGTTCCCTTCTCTTCTGCTCGCCTCCATCGAAGGAAGTTCTTCAAAAGATTTCAGTTGGAATGGCAAGCGGAAGGTTCTTCTCTGCAGCTTCCAAGCTTTCCGCCTCCGTCGCCGTCCACCGATCCATTCGTCGCCTCCGTCGCCGTTGCCGTCCACCGGTCGGCCGTCATCATCCACTGGTCGTTCGTCGCCATCCACCGGTTGTTCGTGACCAAATGAAGAAACTCAAAGGCCGAGAGGGAGAAGACGAGCGATTTGGGGTTTTAGGTTTTCATTTTTTTTTTCTTTTGATATGGTTTGGATCTGGTTTCAACCCGAAACCAGATCCAAACGTACCACCACGTACCGACGTACCGGTACCGGTACGTGGGTGGATCTGGCGTACCACGGTGACATTGGTCTCAATGTAATAAATTCTGTTGGTCCCCATGCTAGAGCTACTTTATTCAGCCACATGATATATATAGGCTGAGTTAGTGAGGGAGTTAATGCAATGGGATTAATGTTTTTGTTAATTGAGGGGTTGTTAGGCTCTCTCTCTCTCTCTCTCTCTCTCTCTCTCTCTCTCTCTCTCTCTCTTTCTTCTTTATTGCGCCTAGTTTTCTGGTTAACCATCTCGCTCTCTTCTTGATTACATTTGTTACTGATTAATCTTCATTACTACATGCTATTGTTAGCAGATGCTATCAAAACAACAAATCAAAATTAGAAATAGAAACTAATGGTCTGGTTGAATGCTTTCACAAAAAATTCTCACATGTAGTAAAATAATTGTGATGTGTTTTTCTTACTTTTGGGTCTTCAAAAGACGCGTTTTATTGACGTTTTTTTCAGCTGAGCTTTATTTAATGTATTTATCAATTATCATGTTTTTTCAAATAAAACACAATCTATACATATATATATATATGTGTGTGTGTGTGTATCATAGTCACAAGAAATGCGAAAAAAACACGATAAATTAAATTTCTGTTTAAAAATAAAAAGAAAAAACACATTTTTTTTAATTGTTAAAAAGGAAAAAAACGCGTTTCTTCATTTTTTTAATGCCAAACAGTTTTTTTTTTCATTTTTTATTTGTTGCAGATCTACTTATCTTTTGATGCTTGTGTTATTAGTTTCTCACTTATTTTATTTTCCCCCATTTTTATCTTTTTTAAATTTTTAAAAATTTGCTACATTTTTGCCGGGTTTTTCTTTCTTTTTCAAGCTCGCCGTATTATACCTGAGAAAAATTTTGCCGTTTAAAACTCCGAAACGTTCTTTGTGACTATGATATATATATATATATATATATATATATATATATATATATATATATATGACCAACATCTCCTAAGGAAAAAAAAGAAAATAGAAATACCTTGTGCGTGTCATAAGTTGTTCGGGAGATATCTATGGAACTGAATGAAGGTAATGTTTCAAGAGCTCTCTATTTCGTTTTGCTTTTAGACATCCATATTCAACTGACTGTTGCACATCTATGCCTTCAACGGTTCAACCTACCAGTTGTGAATATGTTGTCTTCACAACCTGTTAGTTTCAAAGTATGGAATCCTCCTCATTCCAATAGTTTTCTATTTTATGGTCCCAATGTGTTGATCTTAGACTTTCTTATTGTGCCTTTAGGCATCAGCTTGTTACTTGCAAACATGGGGCAACTTTGTAGCCTTTTTGCTTGATTACTAGGAGCACCAAACATGAACTATTTTCTGTTTGCAACTGTACGATCAGTATCTGCCATTTGCATGTCCGGTATTAGCTTCTTGATGGCAAATAGAACCATCTGACACTGCTGCTGATGTACTTTATTTCTTGCTAAGTTTTGTTGAATTTTTGTTCACTGCAGAGATATTCGTCTGGTGAATTGGGACTGTGTGCTGAGGACTGCTATATCTGATATTGAGGTATATGTGCTTGAAAACTTTGGAACATAACATACCATGAACAGCACACTGCCTGAATGTGCTCTGAAAAGAAGTTTTTCTAAAATTTCTTATAGTTAGTCTCTGTAATCTTTAGGTGGATTCAATTGAAATCAAGGAAAGAACTATGCTGAAAGTTCCAGGCTATAAAGAGCGTGTAGAATTTGGTGTATTGACAGAATTTGCTTACCCTCTAGAAGGTGGCCTCGGTGAGATTATTGTTGCAACTACAAGGGTCGAAACAATGCTTGGTGATACTGCTATTGCTGTTCACCCTCAGGACAAGCGGTATACTCATTTTCATGGAAAATTTGCTGTTCATCCTTTTAATGGAAGGAAGCTTCCAATCATATGTGATGAAATCTTAGTTGATCCAAGTTTTGGAACAGGCGCTGTAAAGGTATTAATGTTCTGATTTTCCTCACTTTTTTGTTGAATTTATTGAGCAGGTGTTCCATTGGACTTAATCTGTACTTGTCTCTGCTTATTTGATATATAAAATTACAGCTATGAGTTAATTCTCGTAAGGCAAAGCTCATGCTTGACCTTGCCAGGCACTTGATGACTGCTTCAGGCTTCATTGAGATGTATAATGTTCACTTATAGTCATGGTCACAAATTTTTGGCATTTTTTTTTTCCCAAAAATGAAAGGGACAACAGAGGAAAAAGAGAAAAAACCATGACAAAACCTTAATATTTTGCAAAACAGCAAAATGGACGTACCACATTTTTTGTATTCCTTTTGAGAAGTGCTTTTAGTATATCTAATTTCGTGAAGGTCTCTTCTGACGATGTCTTTCAATTTTTTACCAATGTTTTCTCTAAGAAAAATAGTACGAAACTCAAATTGTCATAATTTTTTCTATTAATTTTATATATTTTATTGAATTTTCATGATTTTCCCAAGTTTTTCCTGAAAACTGATTAATAATGCAAAAAAAAAAACCTTTGGCAAAAAGACCCGAGAACGACATTTATGACAATGCTTATGGTATAACATTTTTGTAAGGTTGTTTATGATAAATGCAGCTATACCAGAGGTGGCCTCCTAAATCATATGGATATAACAGATTGGTCCCAGTATGCCAACACGGTGAGACTGGTACCAGGACACATGCGTTAGACCTTTTTCTTTTAACAAAGTATATGAACTTTTGTGGGATTTTATGTGTGTGTGTGTGTGTGTATGTCTCCCATATCCACATTTTCTAAAATTCCCCTGCCCACACTTATATCCATACCTGTACCCCTGTGACTTAGGTAGCGTGACGCGTCTATGGTCATTTTGCTTTTCAAATCTGATGCTTATGCTATACATATATGCTTGCTTTTATGTTTTTGGGTTTAGACATTGGTTAAAAGATTTTTTTGATACGCCATAAAAATTTTCAACAGTTGTTTTTCCCCCCTCTGAGGTATTGCTGATAAGAATGTATTATGGTATAATGTTTTGAATGTTCAGAGTGTCCACAAACATATTTTGATGCATTTAAAGATCAAATACTTGTAACTGCGTCTGATTGTCTGTGATCCCAAACTACATATATGCTCAGCTCATGTATACTTGGGCCTTCCTTCACATATCAACTGGACTGAACATTTTTTCTATTGTTTCAGATAACTCCTGCTCATGACCCAAATGATTTTGATGTGGGGAAGCGCCATAACCTTGGCTTTATCAACATTTTTACTGATGATGGAAAAATAAATAGTAATGGAGGATCAGAGTTTGAAGGTATGTTGCGTTTTGAAGCTCGTGTTGCTGTTGTGGAAGCTCTGAAAAGAAAGGTAGTGCTCATTTAGCTGTAGATATGCTTGAGTGTGTTTCATCAGCTTATTTTCTGTTACATTTGGATTGATTTTGTTGTTAGAATGGTTATCCGTTTAAATTTTTTCTCAAGTAAACCATCTTTTGCTTGCTCCACCTGGTACTTCTGATGTGAAATTCAATGGTGACTACAGAAGAAGCTAAATTTGTGTTTGTACCTTTCAGTGCCTAAAAGTATGCAAATAACAAAATGGATCCACCTTTCTCAAGATGAAAGGCATAGTTTGGGCAAGTGCCAACATGGAAACAGATTAGTGTCAGAAGACCATATATAAGCATGAAATTCCAAATTATAAGAACCGAACTTTTTCAAAATTTTTATGTATGCATCAGCAAACAACATACACAAACATGCATCATAAACAAGAAACTTGTACTAAGGTTACTGTATCATGCATATTGGTTATTGAAAAGTTTTTGACATGTTAATGCTATGGAACAATGTTTACCTTGTTTTCTCATTTGTGCAGGGACTCTATAGAGGCTTTAAGAACAATGAAATGCGTCTTGCTATTTGTTCCAGAAGCAATGATGTTGTGGAACCAATGATAAAACCACAATGGTTTATTAGCTGCAGTGAGATGGCAAAACAAGCACTAGATGCAGTTCAGGATGGAAAAGTTATTATCACTCCAAAGCAGTTTGAAGCAGAGTGGTTTAGGTTCTGTTGCTTGCTCATTTTACCCATATGGCCTTTTTGTTATTGCTAATTTGCAATAGTTCCTTATTATGGCTTGTTTTGCAATTTCTGTTATAGATGGATGGGAAACATTCGTGACTGGTGCATATCTAGACAACTATGGTGGGGTCACCGCATTCCAGCGTGGTACGTAACTGTGGGAGATGATGCATCTGATGGTTTTGGTGTCTACAATAACCACTGGGTGGTTGGCAGAGATGAAGCAGAAGCCTTAGAGATGGCCAAGGGTTTGTTCCCTGGGAAAAATTTTCAAATCACTCAAGACCAGGATGTGTTGGATACATGGTTTTCATCTGGCCTCTTTCCTTTCTCTGTGATGGGCTGGCCAGATGATACTTTGGACTTCAAGACATTCTATCCAACCTCAGTTCTTGAAACTGGGCATGACATTCTGTTCTTCTGGGTTGCTCGAATGGTGATGCTAGGAATGAGATTGACTGGTGAAGTACCATTTAAGCAGGTAACTGTTGAAATTTGGCCATCGATCTTCTGCCCTGCACAGCATGTCACAATTTTCTTATGTTAGTGAAAGTTAAGGAATTTGATGGGATTTCATACATCGACACAGATTTACTTACATCCGATGATAAGGGATGCACATGGTCGCAAGATGTCTAAGTCATTGGGAAATGTTATTGATCCACTTGAAGTAATTAATGGTATAACACTAGAAGGACTTCACCAAAGGCTTGAACATGGTAATCTAGACCCAAGTGAACTGGTTGTTGCCAAACAAGGACAAGTAATGGATTTCCCAAATGGCATCCCAGAATGTGGTGCTGACGCTCTTCGCTTTGCCCTGGTGTCATATACTGCTCAGGTTTTTTGCTCTTCCAGAAATTTTCTCATTGAATGATGAAAGTTCCAATCTAACAAAAACTTTTCTTTCTTCATGTAGTCTGATAAAATAAACTTGGACATTCAAAGGGTGGTTGGGTACCGGCAGTGGTGTAATAAGCTTTGGAATGCTATTCGTTTTGCTATGAGCAAGCTAAGCGATGATTACGCTCCTCCTGAGAAGCTATCTGTGCAGACTCTTCCATTTAGTTGCAAGTGGATATTGTCAGTTTTGAACAAGGCTATAGCTAAAACTGTAACTTCTCTTGAGCTGTACGACTTTTCCGCAGCAACTACTGCAGTTTATTCATGGTGGCAGTACCAATTATGTGATGTATTTATTGAAGTGATTAAGCCTTTCTTCATTTCTGGTTCTGATTTTGAGTCTAGCAAAAGTGCTGCTAGAGATACACTTTGGCTGTGTCTTGATAATGGGCTGCGTTTGCTCCATCCATTTATGCCATTTGTGACTGAAGAACTCTGGCAGCGACTTCCTCAAAGGCATGGTGATTTTACAAAAAAAGAATCAATCATGATAGCTGACTATCCATCAGTTATAGAGGTTGGTTTTACTCATACTGATCAAACTAGCTCGCTTCCTGTTTTGAAACATGTTTTGCTTGGTCAGTTATAACTTTCTTGTCTTTGTCATGACAGGAATGGACAGATGATGAAATTGAGAAGGAGATGAATCTATTGGATTCTGTGGTTAGATCAATTAGATCATTGCGTGCCCTTCTGCCTGCTGATGAAAGACAGAAGAAGTATGTACTACTGCCCCCCACCCCACTCCCTCCAACACACACACACACACACACACATTCTTCCCTCTCTTCTCTCTTTTTCTTATATTGCTCAATGTGTTCAGGCAAAAAGCTTTTGTGCTTTGCAAAGCTGATGATGTTAGGGAGGTTATCAGTAATCACCACTTGGAGATTTCAACTCTTGCAGTTCTATCTTCGTTAGAGGTACGCATATTATTCTGGGGTTTTTACTAGTAATGGAAGTCATTTTCGAACTTTGCTTCCTTTTCCTGGCAAACTACGAGAAGTTTCTCTTTCTTCTAGTTGTTACTTTTGTTAAAATTGGTGCATTATTCAGGATGATTATCTGTAAGCATGTTGCCTAATTGCTGCCTGCTATATTTTGAAAACACGATTGTTGATTGGTTTCGCAAAAACTTTTTTCTCCGTGGAAGTACTATTATTGTGTCATCTCCATCTTTCTTGGTTTGCTTGAGTAGTATCTGCCAGCTAGCATTCCGCAATTTTTTTTATATGTTTAAAAAGCCAGCTGTGTGTACGTTTTAATAATTTGTCCAAGAGGAAACTGAACAGTAATGTTGCTGCATGTTTCAGTAGTCCACGGTTAGTGGCATGGAATTAGGAAATGTTGGCAAATGTGATCTTAACGTTGACAAGTTATTTTTTTGTAGATTTTAAGTGAAAAAGATGCTGCTCCAGTCGGATGCTCAGTCAACATTGTAAATGAAAATGTTTCCGTCTATTTGCAAACCCAAGGAAGTGTAAATGCAGATGCAGAACAGGAAAAGCTGAGAAAAAAGAGGGAAGAATTGCAAAGGCAAGTATCTACAGTGGTTGTCTATTCTGGGTAGAAATCCGGATGTTTATTTTTCCAAAATATATTGTCCAGCAAATCTTGTATTTTTCATTATCCAGGGGCATATTAAGTATTCATCATTTCTGTATCAGAGTCCTAAGCTGTAGCTTCTAGTCGTGTAGGATGCGATGGATCTAGTCACATAAGACTTGTCTTGTTAAAGTGAAGTTATTGCCAGTTTGCAACTATACTTAAGTTTGCAATTATGAATTACCTAAGCCTGATTAAGTGTAATCATGTTGTCACACTTGCAAGCAATTGCCAAAGCCTTAACAGTGTGACTGCAAATGAGGCATATAAATATTCTCAAGGGACCAGTTCTGATCTGTTCCATCAGGTTGGAACCCATCAGTTTGGAGCTAATGGTATTGATTCCTACATTGTTAATCAGAACGAGCATTTGGAAAAAGTAGTTGATGGGCTTCTGTCCTGGTTGCATGTTTCTATTTTACTAAATTTTTTTTGGACAAAGCGCACCTTAGTCTGTTTTGGTTGACTCTCTGCACTTTCCATTTCCTTGGACCAATTAATGGAGCTGACATCCTGTTTGGTAACTCGTCCTCTCTTACCTCAGGGAGCAAGAAAAGTTGCAGAATAGGATGAATTCTTCTGGTTATAAGAAGGTTCCAGAAGATATCCGTGCAGAAGACCTTCTGAAGCTGAATAAGCTTATAGCTGAGATAAAGATAGTTGACGAAGCCAAAGAAATGTTGGATCAGACACTGACGGGAAGTGCTTGATCAAAGAGATGCATTCCATTTTGTCATGCAACTAATTGAATTGTGATCACAAGGTTAATTTATCTGTAGATCCGCCAGTTGGTAGAATATGATTATTTACCATTTTTTCAATTGTTTGTGTTGAGCTTTTTTGGTTGGGAATGTCCCAATTCCTGTGCGAAGTTGATGATGCAGACTTTGTCAAGATCTATAAGGCACAAATGAAATTATTATTATTATTGTTATTTTCCTGGAAAGCCTCTTTTTTGGGTTCAGTTTTCTGCTCCATGCTTGGTACCCTGGGGGCAGTGGGGAGGGTGTGGGCATGGACTCTCAGCCAGGCAGTAGGATAAAATACTATTTCTGGCCATTGAGAATCTGATGTCTCTCTCCACCATTAACAGAACATTGAAGGAGTGATTATTATTATTATTATTTTCCTTCAAAGCTCCTTCCTGTATGCCTGGTATCCTGGAGGATGTGCAGAAAGGGTGGGGGTATCGGCTCTCAACCAGGAAGTGGATTTTGTTATAAAAGAAAAATACTGAAATACTCTTCCTGCCAATCTCTGTGTGTGTGGTTCAAGTCTACCATTGACAGAACATTGAACATTGAAGAAGTTTGGTTTTAGGTCCATTTTCGTGATGTGTTTTAAAAGTTCAGTTGCATTGATTTCTTGCAGAAGCTAGGGCTGGAAGTTTTTCCTGCAGTCCAAGGGTTTGTAAGCTGTTGCTGCTTCTTTCGTGAGGGTTTAGATGTTGGGTTTTTTGCATTCAGCTATAGGATTAAAAGGACCCCTTGAGGTTTTGGGGAATGTATAGGTGTTATTGCTGACTTGTGGGGTTTCAGTCTCAGGACTGGCTGTTGAGGCGAGGCTAGGCACTAACGCACTCGTTAAAAGACGCGTAGGCCTCCATGTTCCAAGCGTGAAATGCAAACAACAATTAAAATTAATTAAGGAATAAGTGAATAACTAACGTCAATTTAATGCAATTAATGTACAACAGACAGAGTGTTAGACAACTTGTAACATGCACAGAGGCAAAGAAAATATCAAAATGGCATGGGTTTTAACAAGTATATCATTTGGACATTGTATAACTACCAACAAGATAAAATTTAAGAAAATTTCACCGCTCCGTTGTTATGTAACTAAAGCAGACAAATACAATACATGATGCAAAGTGTAAGTACCAAGATAAGTTGTCAAACTTTTTATAATAGCTATTTGCCATTCTCTGCTTCGCTCGACGCCTGTCGTACCCATCATGCTAGTGGGTTGGTGTAATGAGATTATATATATATATATATATATATACAAGAGCATTTATATATATATATATATATATATATATATATATATATATATATATATATATATATATATATGCTCTTGTATAATTGAATGGTGACTCTGGTTATCTAGAGCCATCCTGCTCATTCGTGATGGTTATATGATTCATTTGAACAACTAATAGACAAACAATGAGAAAAATATGATGTGTATTTTTCATCATCCAATATATATATATATATATATATATATATATATATATATATATATATATATATATATATATATATATATATATATATATATATATATATATATATATATAGAGAGAGAGAGAGAGAGAGAGAGAGGTAAAAACTTGATGCCTAGGTCAGGGATAAAAAAAAACCAGACACCTTGATTTTTATTTTTAAAATGTTCTTTTTGTTGCAATCTAACCTTGTTGATAAGATCTTAGTAATGATTTGATGCAAAACATATACTAAGTTGATCATTTGTTAGACTTTAATGATGTTTTTCTAATAACAAAAAATGAATGGCCCTCATGACTTGATAATAAAAAAAATCAACATTTGTCATTAAAACAACTTGAATAAAAGCATGGTTTAGATCAAAATAGTCTTTATAACCACATTAAGATGATTATATTTTATTTTAAATAATTTTTTTAAATTAAAATCAAAGGGTTTGTTTTTCATCCCTAACCTAAGTATCTGGTTATATAATATATATATATATATATATATATATATATATGTGTGTGTGTGTGTGTGTGTGTGTGTGTGTAAATTCGATGTTATTATATGTCTGGTTCTACTAGATGATTAAAATTTAAAAATGTTGCCAGAAAACCATCACTAAATTGGTATTAGCCATAGTTTACAGTACAATAATGATATCTGGTAATTTTAACAGTTATTTGTTCTCTCTCTACTAATGAATTTTTAAATCTTAATAATCTGACAACTATCTCGTGCCTGCAAGCACACACACACGCACATATAAACTGAACCATGACTCTGACATTTATTTGTCAAAATGACATTTGATATGAAACTTAAACTATGAGTTTGACATTTATTTGTTGAAACGATAGCTGGGCGTCCAGTCCTTAGAACGGATGGCTCATATGTTGTCTTTATTTGTTATATTATAATAATAATAATAATTATTTCTCTACTTTTCTTTCTTTGTCGATCTTTCTCTCTCTCTCCCTCTGCCTCTCTTTTTCTCTCTTTCTATATATATATATATATAGGAAAGATTTCAAATTCTCACGCTATCATGAGTTCATCCAAGTAAAACTTTATCTTAAATTAGATGGAAAAATCCACACACACACATAGAAACCATCTGTTTAAGTGAGGGATAATGAATAAAACCTTAATTTTTAGTGTTTCTATAATAAGAAAAAATTGAATAGCTCTCATAACATCAACATTTTGATAATAAAAAATATAAATTTCTCATAAAAACAATTTGAACTAAAACATGTTTTATATCAAAATAGTTTTTATAAATGTGGTAAGATGTTTTTAAAATAATTTTTAGTAAAAAATTAAAGAGTCTGGTTTTTATCCCTAACTTAAGTGTCTAGTATATATATATATATATATATATATATACATATATATATATATTAAAAAATAAGAGATAATTTGTAATTTCAATGGTTATTTTATTTACTTTTAAATACAAGTGGCTAATTCTGAGTTTTGTGGAAATGTTAGGCGTTTATTTGTTAAATCCCAAACCTGGTTATATATAGGTTGTTGATGGAGACACATAGGGCTACTCAGCCAGATGAAAAAATCAGCTGGCCTCCACGAGGCCAAACCTTTTGTCTTCTTGCAAACATGAGCTCCAGCGGTTATCCTTCACCAGAACTCTATGATGCTTATAAATAACCATACATTCCTTTAAGGGAAGGCACATAGAATAAAGAAGAAAGAGAGAGAAAGTGTAAGAGAAGTGAGAACCTTTTGTCATTTACAAATGTTCCTATTCAAGCGGAAATACTAATTGTAATGAAGCCAGTTACAAGCTAAGAAAGATTTCTATTGAAGAGGAATTCAGTTATTTTCCCGTCATTGTAGAGTGTCTTCTTTTCCACACCGACCAAATAATTTTTTAACGACTGTAAGTCTCTGTTTCTTTATCTACTTACCTTTTCCTCTTTTTGTCTATCTTGTATGTTTTCTCGTTTTGTAAGTCTTTATCTTCAAGCTAATATGATATTGGTAAGTACCGTTTTGGCAAACATGCATTTTGAGAAAGAACCCTTCTTGCAGTAAGTTTGTTTGAAGGCAAGAGAAAATATATGGCTAGGCAAGGAAAATGTAGGGTAGTCAATTAAACACCTATCAGACTTTGTCCTTTTTGACTTCGGACTTATTTTGACCAATAGCTTTTAATTGTTCTTCTAATTCGACAAGTTATAAGATATTGTCTATTTTTAACTCTAATTCCTTGGGAAAAGAATTTTATTTTGTTCCATCTTTTTGTTTTACAAACAGATATTTGGTACTTAATTTTGTCCTTAAAGGTTCTGCTGTTTTTAAACTAAGGTTGTCTAGTTTTTTAGCCAACTCATCATATTCGGAACCAGTAGATTTACCAAGTTCTTTTAGAATTTTGTCATATTTAGTTTCTATATCTTCAAGGTGTTTTAGTATATGACAGAAAAGACCAATGTTTAAATTAAGAAGTTTAGGATATTCTTTGTCGGCTTGTAACGTTCCTTCATAGGATGTATGTCCAGTGGCAGCCTGGATTCCTTTAATTTTTAGCCTAGTAGTGGTTTGATCTATAAAGAGCAAATCTTCATCATTATAATATTTATGATTGTATTTAATTGTTTATTTTCTCCATGGTCTTCATGGCTATAATGTTTACCAAAATGGCAATGATGTTGTAATTTATTAGTTCTAATGAAATATGTATCTCTCACAAGAGTTAGAACAAGGAGCTCTAATTTATCCATTTTCTAATTTTTTATTTTTCTTTCCTATTTGTCTTAGATAAATCCAAGGTATATATTTTTTAATCCAAATGTTTGGACTATTTCCACCCACATTGTAAGGTTCCCAAATAAGCCATTTATTGTTTTCCTGTGTTATGGCCTATGGGCATTTTTAAATGGAGGTCGAATGCCTAGCACGTTGGATTTCTTCTAAATCTCTTAGGGATTGATCACCGCCTTATGATGATCTGTTTTGCCTTTGCTCGTATGAAACAAACCTAATGTATTCTTGTCCATGCCCATCTTCATAGTGCATGACCGCTGTGGGAATGCTGTTTGAATTCCATTCTTTAATGAAGTTATCAACCTGCCATTCAAGGCCGTTCATCTAAACTGTAAGCCTTGGATTTAATAAATCTTATTCCTTGAGATGCGAGTGCATCTACAATTTCTTGTATGTTTAGCCTGTATCTAACTTGGTCATTATTGTTGAGTCTGCCAACAACAACAATTGAAACAAGGAGATTGTCTCCTTTATTCATGTCTTCATATCCCCGTGTCTGGACACCTAGACACAGATATTTATAAAAGTCTTTTATATCATGTAGGTGTTGGGGGTTAGGTATACCATTTCTGCCCTATTGTTTAAGTTTATTTCGATAGCACATTAGGAAGCACTTTGCCCCAGTATTTCTGCAGTGGAGTGGCCTGATCTTAACAACAATAATACCTATATGAATTAAATTATATCCGCGAAGTTTTAAGGTTCTACTAACACCTTCTGTACTTAACAGGGGAATTGTTTCTGTCTGATTTTCTAAAACTGACATAGTAAGTTCTCTATTATGAACATATCTGCCTTGTAATCGTCTCCACTCATTATGTTGGTATAGGATTTCAGGGTTTAGGACTTGATGTAGTCCCAGTTGCTGATCTTCGAGAATTTCTGCAATTCTTTTTAATTGGACATTATGTGAGGAAGAGGATGCTCCATCTCTTCTTCTTGCCAAGACATCACCTAAGAAAGTAATTTCATTTTGGTTATTTGAAGAGGCTATCTCACGTAAAGTGTGTGATCTTCATAAAAAGGGTAAAGTACAAGTTTCACTCATTAGTGTAAAATTTTTCTTGAAGAGAACCCAATGATTTTCAGGGAGGTGGCTCTGATACTGAAATAAGTCTGATAGGTGTTTAATTAACTACCCTACATTTTCCTTGCCTAGCCATATATTTTCTCTTGCCTTCAAACAAACTTACTGTAAGATGGGTTCTTTCCCTAAATGCATGTTTGCCAAAACGGTACTTACCCATAGCATATCAGTTTGAAGATACAGACTTAGAAAACAGAGAATAAGGAAGAAAGAGAGAGAAAATGTAAGAGAAATGAGAACCTTTTATCCTTTACAAATGTTCTTATTCAAGCGAACATACTAATTGTAGTGATGCCAGTTCCAGGCTAAGAAAGACCTCTCTTGAAGAGGAATTCAGTTATTTTTAAATAAGGAGTGTTTCCTAATGACTGAGTCTATGTTTCTTTGTCTACTTACCTTTCCCGCTTTTTAGTCTATCTTGTATGTTTTCTCGTTTTCCAAGTCTTTATATTCAAACTGATATGTTGTGGTAAGTATCGTTTTGGCAAACATGGATTTAGGGAAAAAACCCATCCTACAGTAAGTTTGTTTGAAGGCAAGAAAAAATATATGGCTGGGTAAGGAAAAGGTAGGGTAGTTAATGAAACACCTATCAGACTTATTTACCTGAAAATAATATCATCAATAGTGTTATCTTACCCTTTTATACGTTCAAATGTTACCTATGTAGAGTAAGCAGAGACGTTGTCTCTAAAGTTTAACCATCATCTGGCAAATGATCTCTGTCCTGTCTCATAGAGCTGAACATGGAATTTTACTATAGCTTCACAGTCAGTTCTTATAGTAAACTGTTTTCTAAGAATGAATAATTCAAATGCCTTAATAGCATAGATAATAGCTAGTAATTCAATCTGTAGGGATGTTATATTCCCTTTTTCTAGGAATTTGCCTCAAGCATATCTACAAATTTCTTATGTTGCTTTTGCTTCATATTTTGATGGTTTTACAAGGAGTACAACACCCCACCCTTGTGCTGAGTCATCAGTTTGTATAACTAAGTAATCTGAAGCCAGTTACAACACCCCACCCTTTTATCCTTTACAAATATTCCTATTCAAGCGAAAGTACTATTTGTAATAAAACCAGTTACAGGCCAAGAAAGACCTCTCTTGAAGAAGAATTCAGTTATTTTCAAATAAGGAGCGTTTCCTAGCGACTATAAGTCTTTGTTTCTTTATCTACTTACCTTTCCCGTTTTTTAGTCTATCTTGTATGTTTTCTCATTTTCTAAGTCTTTATCTTCAAATTGATATGCTATGGGTAAGTACAATTTTGGCAAACATGTATTTAGGGTAAGAACCCATCCTACAATAAGTTTATTTGAAGGCAAGAGAAAGTACATGGCTAGGCAAGGAAAAGGTAGGGTTGGTAATTAAACACCTATCAGATTTATTTTGGTATCAGAGCTACCTCCTTGAAAATCACTGGGTTATCTTCAAGAGAAATTTTACTGTAATGGGTGAAACCCGTACGTTATCCATTTTAGGAAGATCACACACTTTACGTGAAACATCCTCTTCAGGCAACCAAAATGAAATTACTTTCTTAGGTGATGTCTTGAGAAGAAGAAGAGATAAAGCATCCTCTTCCTCACACGATGTCCAATTATAAGAAATTGCTGAACTTCCCGAAGATTAGCAAGAACAGGTGTAACGCTCGTGTTTTGGGGACCGGTCGGGTGTGGATCCAGACCTGGACCCGAGCCCCACAGGCGTAAGTGCCCGATGCAGCCCGTCTTCCCTTCCTGGTTTCTCCTTCTCCCGTGTTTCCCTCTGCACCTCTCCCTTAGCACCAACCGAAACCCAGCGAAGTTGGAAAAGGCGACCGCGGCGACGCCGGCGGCTGCGTGGGTAAGCTTCCTCTCTCTCGCCCTATTGTCTGCTCTTACTCCTCCCTCCCACGCTGCCTCTTTTCCCCCTTTCGATTGCAACCCTCCCTGCCGCACGTTTTCTTCCTCTCCTTCTCTACTTTTGCTTCCTAACGAAAGCTCTCATGTCCCTCCATTCTCCCTCGCGTTTTCTTCTCCTTTCTCACGTTCTCTCACCCCCACTACCGTTTTTCCCCTTCGGGTCCGAACTCTCTCTCTCTGGCCGACTCCCTCCCTATCCTCTCGTGCTTTTCACACCTCTCCCTCTCAGCTGTCTTTCTTCTCCTTCTCGCCAGTTCTCCCTCCCTACCAACTGTTTTCTTCTAAGGACAGAACCCTCGTTGGACTCTTTTGATTGATTTTTGACCTTGGTCAATGTGCAGCTAGGGGACGTACCTGTTTCCCCTCATAGCAGCGGGGTGAAGGCGTTGGTGGTAGAGGTTTGGCACGATTTCTTGCCATTTGGGGATTGTTTGAGCGCTGGGAAGGGGCTGTTGAAGGCGTTACAGCAGCTTGGACGGTTGTTTTGGGTGAGCAAGGTCTAATTAAGCTTAAATTGATGAATATTACTCTCTAGGGCATGTATATTTATTGTTTGAGCATGTTAGTGATCTTGATTTTGGGGGAAAACTTGGAAGTATGTTGGGAAGCGTTGATTCGTGCCTATAATGATTATTTATGCATGATGAGTTCATTTTCGAAGTAGTAGGGAAGCATTGTAGAGATTGGGTGATTGTGGGGAAGATTTAGAATCGTCTTAGGGAGCTCTTAGCGCACGCTTTTGTGAATGGGTGAAGCAGGAAGTTATTTTGGGAATAATATACGTATTCAGATGTGATTTTGGGGTTGAGGTTTTAATGAAAGAACGTTATTGAGGAAGAAATTAGTGATGGATTGATTGATGGATTGAGGGTTTTGATATTTCGAGGCAACGTCAAAAAGTAAAGGAGGAAGCCTATAGGAGAGCTTGTAGGTTGACACTACCCGTCGACACCCTCTTGAGGCGATGACACGTACCTCAAGGATTTTGTTTGTCTTTGTTTGTATCTGTTTGAGTTGTTTAGGTATCTAGTAGGAATCTTATTGTTTGTTTATGTTTGTAGGTACCCCGGGCACGTCCCGTCGACCTTGAGTTCGAAGCTCGAGGAATTTTAAAGAGTTTTGTGAACGCGCCACAGGTATGACGACATGCCAGGTAAATTTCTACCTGGACAAATGTGATTGTGTGTTCCTAGGAACATGGGATCCTAGGATTGTAATGTGAATTGATTGATGGTTTGTAGATGAATGTATGTATGTTTATTTATGTTTTGCTATATGATTTGAATTGTTTGAAAGACTATTAGTAATTGTTTTGAAACTGTTACGCATTTACATGTGCATGCTAGAATGGATATCTGTTTAGGATAGATGAGGCGGGGTATCGAGTCGAGTGTCTCCTCGACCCCAACTATGCATTAGAAAGCATCATAGAATGATAACTGCATAGGACAGCCACGAGCCAGTCGCAGATTGAGACTACTCTCTGTGGTCTGGCTAAATTTTTAAAAATGTGATTGATATGACGAATGACATAAATGTTTTGTTCTGTTGCATATACATTGCTGCAAGCAATAATGAAAATGATTGAATTGAATGGTAGTTGTACCCGTTTTGTATGACGGCTAGCAATGACTATTAATGATTTGTGTATACCTCGTGTGGAGGCAATTGAGGAGTGTGGGGGCACTTGTGGAGTGCACCAACCTCATGAGCTAGCCAGTCAATTGTGAATGTGTTAATCTAATGTTAATAACGAATGATTAAGAAATGAGAGGCCAGTGGGATGTGGCTACGTGATTGGGAGACGCCCTCTTTGTTTTGCCACTGGTCTCGCCTGTCGGAGTGCAGGCGGTGCAAAGCCCCAGGGTACTGATGTGTGTTGTGCTTGGAGCGTGGACTCCCGCCTTCCCAACCTGGGTGTCTTAGGGAAGACTGAGTGTCTCACCTTGAACTTCACATAGCCAAGGATGAGTGCTCTACCGCTGCAGCGGATGAAATGGATCCATACTGTTATGGGCCACCACGGGGGTTGTCTCTCGGCTGTAGGCCGCCCGCGGTGTGCACGTGCCTGTATTGCACCCACAGGAACTGTTAATGTACTAAAGTTAATGAAAATGTAATGTGTATGATTGAATGTATGTAATTGATGTGTATATGAATGCAAGTGTTATGTGTTAAGCATGCCTCGCATGGGATTGATCTTGTTTTAGCGTGGCCACCAAGTGGCCTTTACGTGTCTTACTCGGACACGACATGATGACAGATATTATGATATTTGTTCTTTTATTTGAGCCCTACTTGAGAGGGTTTGACATTTTCCTAGCTTGTTGCCATACTGCGAAGGCTGAGCCTTCAGTTTTTTTTTTTCAGGTGTTGGCGGACCCAGGGCAGCAGGTTGAGCAAATGGCTTCACTCACGTCCTGCTGTGGAGGTTTTGGGTTATGTTTGTATAGTGCCGACGCGTCTTATTTGGGTCTTATTGATGTCTTGTTTTGTTAGGCATCAATTGTACAGTTTGGGGCATTTCTGTTACACATAAATGTGATTTTGTATGTACTGAAATGATTACTTAAATGAAAGTTCACCCCATTGTTTTGAATGGCATTGGCTCATGTCTTTTGAATCGTTGTGTAGTCACACCTCGATGTTTGATGTTTAGAAAAAAAATATAGTTGAGTGTCAAAAGGTCGGGGTGTGACAACAGGTACTACGTCAAGTCCTAAACCCTCAAATCCTTTACCACCATAATGAGTGGCGATGATTACAGGGTAGATATGTTTATAACAGAGAACTTGCTATGTCAGTTTTAGAAAACCAGACAAAAACAATTCCTATGTTAAGTACAAAAGGTGTTAGAACCTTAAAACTTTGTGGATATAATTTAATTCATGTAACCTTTGTTGTTAAGATCAGGCCACTCCACCGCAAAAATATTGGGGCAAAGTGCTTCTTAATGATATTAGACAAAAGATTTAAGAAAGCAGCCAAAGCATACCTATGTGCTATGGAAATAGACTTAAACAATGGGGCATAAATGGTATACCTAACCCTCAATACCTACATGAGTATAAAAAACTTCTATAAATATCTGTGTCTAGGTATCCAAACATGGGGATATGAAGACGTGAATGAAGGAGACAATCTCCTTGTTTCAATTGCTGTTGTTGGCAGACTCAGCAATAATGACCAAGTTATATACAACCTAAACATACAAGGAATTGTAGATACATTCACATCTCAAGGAATAAAATTTATTAAACCCAGGGCTTACAATTCAAATGAACTATCCGGCCTTGAATGGTAGGTTGATCACTTCATTTAGGAAGGGAATTATTATTATACTACTATTTCTGGTCAAATCCAAACAGATCAAGAACTAAACATAGATCAATATAAAAACATTAAATTTAGGAAGTGTTATTTACCAAAAGAAGAAAATTCCGAACCCACATCTTTAAAAGGTTGGTCTATAAAAAATTTTATGGAGTCCCAAGCCGAAAGTAGTAGACCTACGGTTACTACCGAAGTTCAAATGGAAGATACTTATTATAGTTATTCTCCAAGGAAACCATATTCTGAAGTACAAGACATTCAAAAGGATTTCTACAAAAAGGGAAAACCATGACCACAAAGATGCTAGAGAAATGATATCATATTTAGAAACCTATAAGAGAAACAACTCGATCCCAATGGGAAGCATATAAAAAACATTTTCCTGGAGAACTTGAAAGTGACATAGCCATATGAATAAATCCTTCTAACTTTGTTTTTAGAATCCAATTAATTTTAACAAGAACTAGTCCAAACGCTGGTATGGACGAAACACAAAAAGAAGCTATATGTAGGTTAGATCAGTTAAGCCTTACTAGTTTGAAGTACATAAAAGAATTTCTTCGAGCCTATTATTATTATACTGCTATTTTCAGAAATTCCAATGGTAATGAGATTGGAGACATATTGTGTAAATAACTTCCAAGAGCACTGGGACAAGAAATTGTCAAAGGTTGGGAAGACTATGTTACAATAAGTAAACCTTTACATATATCTCAAAACATAGCATATAGAATTAACGTTTAGAGAAAAAAATGCACTGAGATAAAAATTCAAAAACAATTAAAAGGTGACCATTCTTGTTGTAAGAAAATTTATAACGTACGGATTTCACTCATTAGTGTAAAATTTTTCTTGAAGAGAACCCAATGATTTTCAAGGAGGTGGCTTTGATACCAAAATAAGTTCGATAGATGTTTAATTAACTACTTTACCTTTTTCTTGCCTAGTCATATATATTCTCTTGCATTCAAACAAATTTATTGTAGGATCGGTTCATTCCCTAAATGCATGTTTGCTAAAGCGGTACTTACCCATAGCATATCAGTTTGAAGATAAAGACTTAGAAAATGAGAAAACATACAAGATAGTTCAAGAAACGTGAGAAGTAAGTAGATAAAGAACAAAGACTTACAATCATTAGGAAACACTCCTTATTTGAAAATAACTGAATTCCCCTTCAAGAGAGGACTTCCTTAACCTGTAACTGGCTTCATTATAAATAGTATTTCCACTTGAATAGGAATATTTGTGAAGGATAAAAGGTTCTCACTTCTCTTACACTTTCTCTCTTTTTCTTTGTTATTCTTCGTGTCTTCCCTTAAAGGAAGGTAGGGCTATTTATAAGCACCATCGAGTTCTCGCGAAGGAGAACAACTGGAGCTCATGTTTGCTAGAAGACAAAAGGTTTGGCTTACTGGAGGCGAGCTGGTTTTTCCATCTAGCTGAGTAGCCCTACGTGTCACCATCAACAACCTTATCCTTAGCTTTGACAATATTTTCATGGAGGTTTATTACTCTTTTATTATCAGGGATATAGTTTGGACAATCATAGTTTGATATATTGATTTCTAAGAGCCCATCATAGTTGGTCATTATTAATGCTACTTCTTTTGTGTAAGCATTTAGGTGCTTAGGGCAACTGCTCCCCAAATGATCATTTTCATTACAAACTATGCAAGAAAGCTTATTTTTGTAATTTCTACGTTTATCATATTTTCTAACATGTTTTTCTTTGTTTAAATAAGGTGCTTTTTGTTTTAATTTTCTCCTTCTAGAAACTTCTTTAAGTCTTTTTGTTCTTTTTCTATGTGTTTTTTTATATCGTTTTTTGAAAATTTTGTTGTGTATAAATTTTCTTACAAAAAGAATGGTCACCTTTTAATTGTTTTTGAATTTTTATCTCAGTGCATTTTTTCTCTAAACATTTACATATATATATGTAATTCTATATTCTATGTTTTGAGAAATCTATAAAGGTTTATTTTTTGTAACAGTCTTCCCAACCTTTGACAATTTCTTGTCCCAGTGCTCCTGGAAGTTTTCTAAACAATGTTTTTCCAATCTCATTATTATAGGAATTTCCGAAAATAGTGGTATAATAATAATAGGTTCGAAGAAATTCTTTTATGTAATTCCAACTTGTAAGGCTTAACTGATCTAACCTACATATAGCTTCTTTTTGTGTTTCATCCATACCGGTGCTTGGACTAGTTCCTGTTAAAATTAATTGGATTCTAAAACAAACAAGTCCAAAACATATATTGATCTATGTACAGTTCTTGGTTTGTATGGATTTGACCAATAACTTTTAATTGTTCTTCCAATTCAACAAGTTGGAAGATATTGTCTATTTTAACTCTAATTCCTTGGGGAAATTTTTTTTATTTTATTCCATCTTTTCATTTTACAAACAGATATTTGGTGCTTAATTTTGTCCTTAAAGGTTTTGTTGGTTTTAAACTAAGGTTGTCTAGTTTTTTAGCCAACTCATCATATTCGGAACCAGTAGATTGGTAAAGTTCTTTTAAAATTTTGTCATATTTAGTATCTATGTCTTTAGGCGTTTTAGTATATGACAAAAAAGACCAATATCTAAATTAAAAGGTTTAGTTGGTCTATAAAAAAATTTATGGAATCCTTAACCGAAAGTAGTAGACCTACGGTTACTACCGAAGTTCAACTAGAAGATACTTATTATGGATATCCTCCAAGGAAACTGATACGGGTCCGTCTACGAGTGGGCCGCAGGCTGCGCCGGGCACGCCAGAGAATAGCCCCAGGAGGCGTGACAAGGCGGCAATACAGAAGATCACGGCTCGACCAAGCCCAATTGACCCAAGACTGGGACAAGACAGTGAGTTAGCTCAGCTCGGCTCAGTCAAAGAAGAGTCTTCATCAACACTTGAAGTAAGTGC
>JAANDH010001906.1:9891-24559 GCA_011799765.1 Nymphaea thermarum | reverse complement strand
TGAAATCACAAGTTTGCATGAAAATGAATGTGATTCATCTCATTCATATGATCTCTTTTAGTTAATGTAATATGTTTCACTTGTTATATTGTCTATAAGGAATGATTTAAATGATCAAAATCTGTATTTTATATGGGTAGAAATGGGACCAACGCATTTGTTTGATTCCTTATATCTAATCCAATGAGTTGAACTTGTAATTACATTTCTAACGGATTATCTAAGAGATTGAAATCACAAGTTCGTATCAATACGAGAGAGTTTTAATTGATTCATTTGATCACACATATTTAATTGAATGTGGTTAACTTGTTGTTATATTCACATTCAATGATTTAGTGGATTGAAATCACAAGTTTAAAAGAAAATGAACGAGATTCAAGTGATTCGCTGCTCACTTATATTTAATATAATGTGTCTCACTTGGTATTACATATACAATGAAAGATTCAAATGACTGAACGTGCTTAACTTGTTGTTACATCTATATTGAATGATTTAGTGGATTGAAATCATAAGTTTAAAAGAAAATGAATGAGATTCAAGTGATTCATTGCTCACTTGTATTTAATCTAATGTGTCTCACTTGTTATTACATCTTTAATGAATGATTTAAAGGGGACAAACACTGTTTTGGATTAAGGAGATGAAGTCCCAACTCCAGTTACAACATTTAAGAGCATTAAGTCTGCCACCTGTGCTGCCAACTGTTAGAAGTTTCTCTGATGAAACTTCATCTCCAAACAGAGATTCGGCGGTCAAGCTGATGATGATGACCACGACAAAAGCCGAACAAGGAGAAGCCGGAGCCTCCGGATCCGGATATGTTGTTAGTGGAGAATGGCCCCCTAAGATGGCCTACGCTACCACTACCGCAAAAGAAATCCAAAAAGGAACACCAGAATTCCGAGCTGATGTAAGCTACCTCCTGTTACACTCTGCACAGTCGGCCCAAAAACAGGATGACAAAACCAGACAGCTCAATTACCTGATCCTTTGGAGTACGTATGCCGAAAAACACTTCAGGCGTACTGAAGAACAACTCCAAGCGGTCCAAGATAATTTAGAAGCAGTCCAAACGCTTCTAAAGGGAGAACGAAAGGAAAGTAAGACTCAAGCAGAAGCACCCTTAAAGGTGCACTCCCAAAACTTGTCGATCAGAGAAATCAGTCCATATTCATTCAGCAATCGACAAAAAACCACCATGGCATACAAAGACTTTTATTTAATGCCAAGCCTCCAGGATCCCAAAGAAGCTGGTAACATGAAGATGTTCCAAAATCAGAGATACAACAGAATGCCAATGTCAAAAAGCATGTGATCTCTTTCGGTTCAGAAATCCCAATTCTGAACATCGACTCATGCCCAACCGTAAAGGTCTCTGAAGTTATCAGACTTTGGACGCAGCACCTACACATGGTAATATCACAGAAGCGACTATCTCCAGAACAAGCATGGAGAATCCTGCCTTTCACTTTCTCTGGTCGAGTGGCAAACTGGTGGAAATTTCTACCAGACACTGAGAGAGTCGATATCATGAATAATGACTTATCGGTTTTAGGCAACCGCATCATTCTGGAATTCCAGCCAAATGTGTTAGCACATCAGTCTTCAGACTGGCTGATGTTTGGCAAAAGGAAGCTAAAGGATCTAAGTCAATTTGAGCAGTATGCAGAAGATTATCTCAACGAAGCATACCGCTTAGGTGCACATGCCCTTCAAACCATTGGAATGTCATTTCTGGCATCAATACCAGAAGCGCTGGGTAATCTCGTTCTTGAAGAATTATCTCATAAGAATATGCTGGTCGAACAAATGAATCTGGTAGATCTGCAACAAGTTGTCAGACAAGAGCTGAAAAAGCTATGCTACCGACTCAAGGCAAACACCGAATTGCCTAAAGTTGGAAGAAATATTTGCGGACAAATTGACGGAGCAGAAGAACACAATTTGCCCAGAAGATTCAAACCAAGATTCAGAAGAACTAGAACAAGGAGACCATTCAGACCATATAAATTCTTCAGGAAAAGAAGAACCAATGACAAAAAGAAGGATGACAAATGTTTTGCATGCCGTCAGAAGGGCCACTATGCAAACAAATGTCCAAACAGAGCTCCAAGACAGATCAAAATGATGTTCGAAGTTCCTGAAATCGAACATGACTGGGATCTGATTGAAAACGAGGCGGAATTTGAAGAATGCCTCAGAAACAAAAATGTGTTCTATCTCGAAGAAGAAGATGATGAAATCAAAAGCATCATCACAGACGCATCCTCCGATGCAGCAGGACACATCTATATGGTAAGCAAAAAAGGTAAAGAAATTTTGATTGCAGAAGAATCAGAACCAGAACCAGAAGAAGAAGAACCAGAAGAATTCAACTGCAAAGATGAGTATTGCAACACCTTTGCCCCTACCAATACCAGTCCTTATGAAATTATTCAGGAAGACAGCAGTAACTCGGAGAATTCAACTTCAGACTCAGGATCTGATATTGAGAAAGGAATTTACTCCGACAATGAGGTGCCCGTAGCTCCACAACAGCAAGAAAAGAAAGCAGTCTCAGACAAAGTTGCAAAGGCTCTACTGGATAAAGGTACAATTCCTATCAATTTCTGGGAATTTACACCAAAAACTAGCCTTAGACACTCTGAGATTAAACAGATCAAGAAAATGTCCTTAGCCGATATTTTCGTTATTATTCCAGTTCAAATAGCTGCGGATAAAACCGGAAAATGGAAAAAGGGACATGCTTTCATAGACACTGGTGCTAATATGAATTTCTGTAAAAAAGAGATGATTAGCGATTGGCTATATTATCCAGAAGGCACTAGAGTCGACACCATGAATGGAGAAAGAAGGCTCCATAACTTTGCCTTAAATGTCCAGGTAAAGATAGGTGAGAAGACAATCCGTACAAACTTTGTACAGATTGATGACGCCGGACATGATATAGGCCTAGGGTCAGTAACCTTGGATGAAATAGGACCCTACACTATATGCAAAGACGTTATTGTGTTCAGAATTGGACAAGACAAACAGGTGGTTCCAAGATTATCTGCATCTTTCAAAAACATGCAGAATAAACAGGGCAAGGGAAAAGAAAATAGAGAACACAATATGACGTTGCTTCAAATTATGAAGCAGGAACTCGACTTCGAACAAGAAGTTGAAAAGATTAAAGCCATCAGGGCTATAAACTTGCTTCCAGGGCAAAGAATTGATTGCCTACCAGAATTTCAACTGGTAGTAGAAAAATTAAAAGCATGCTGTGTAGATCATCCACTACAGTTTTGGGCCAAAGACTCACCAACCACTCACATACCAACTGTTCATAACATTCAGCAGACCCATTGTTGGTTCTGAACTAGATAGAAAGGAAATACTAAATCAAATACAGGAACTCGAGGAAAAAGGTCTCATCAGAAAATCTGAGTCTCACTATGCAAGTGCAAGCTTCATAGTAAGAAATCATGCCGAGATCAAAAGAGGAAAAGCTAGAATGGTTATAAACTATATTCCTCTAAACAACGTAACAGTTGACATAAAATGGCCTTTGCCCAATAAAGAAATGTTGATACAGAGGGCGGCTCAAAGAAAAATATTTTCCAAATTTGACTGCAAATCTGGATATCACCAGATTCAGATAGCCGAAGCAGACAGGCACAAAACAGCATTTTTTACCCCAAATGGATTATACGAATGGCTAGTTATGCCGTTTGGCCTCAAAAATGCTCCATCACAATTCCAGAGAAGAATGGATGACATCTTCAAGGGTTATGACTTTATCATTAATTATATTGATGATTTCTTGATAATCTCTGATAATGTTGATGAGCATTTGCAGCACTTGACAACATTCGCAGAACTTTGCGAAAAGCATGGAATTGGACTCTCCAAAAGCGAAGAAAAGTTCCAATTAGCCAAAAAAGAAATTGAGTTCCTTGGAATCAAAATCCAGGAAGGAAGAATAACCATGCAAGATCACGTGCTGAAAAAGATCGAGCAATTTCCAAACCAGCTCGAAAACAAAGTACAGTGCCAAAGATTTCTCGGCTGCCTGAACTATGTAGGCAACTACATACATAATCTTTCCCAAAAGACACAGGCAATCCGAAAGGTCATGCACCAGGAACCATATGAATGGAATAAAGCAGCCACTGAAGCTGTACTAGCCCTAAAAGAAGACTGTCAGAAACTACCAGATGCCTCAACAGACACATGGGCAGCAGTTCTTTTAAAGAAAGAAGGAAACACTGAAAAAGTATGTTTTTATACCAGTGGCCAGTTTAAAGCCCATGAATTAAATTATTGGCTGGCAGAAAAAGAAATACTGGCAGCAATCAGAGGGCTGACAAAATTCCATCCTTATTTGATCGGAGAAAAATTTATACTGAGGACAGATTCACAAAATCTGTCAGTACTACTCAAGAGAAAAATCACGAGTAGTCCCAAGCTTCAAAGATTTGCTTGGTGGCAATTCATCCTCTCTCAGTATGATTTTTCAATTGATCTGGTAAAAGGAGTACATCATTCCCTACCAGACGCTCTAACTCGTGAATGCAAAATGCTGAGGTGCAAAATGATGAGGTCTACCAACAGACAATGGGAGGACTGGCCTGTAGACACCCCAGAGCAAAGGTGGAAAGTCTGTCAAAAGGTCCGAAAACTCTATCCTGAGTTTGCAGACGCAGCAGACGGAAGATACCCAAACATAGACTTCTACTACACTGCTGCAGGAAGAGTTACCTGCATCGTAAATAATCTTAAATGGACCTCATTAGAGCCCGAACTGTTATTATGGGCCATTGACAAGGCAGTAATTGACAATCTGATCCTCCATCGCAGACAGTTATTTGCTAACAATATATCTAGAGAATTTTTTAATTTTATTGCAGGTACTAGATGGGAAGAAGCACTATGTAGAAAAGTTCAGAGATTCAACTTCATTGATTATCCTGAAATTGCTATCTTTCAAGACGAAGAACTCGTTTGTAAAAATATACCAAAAACCAAGGAGTTCGAAGCCAGCTGCTCAACACTGGAAGAGATTACAAAAAAAATGAGAAAATGTCAAAGATGTCGCATCCAGACAAAAGGATTCTGCCTCCATCATGAATGGGCGGTAAGACGAATATTAGAATCCGAGGCGGAAAGCAGCGAAACAAAGGAATAACGACAACCAGCCGACAAAGAATATATTCGGTGGCAAAGCAATCGACTGAGTCATTTTGTCGTTTTCCAATCAAGCCAGCTAAAAGCAGCCGAAACAAGAAACGAAGATAGTGAAGAATCTTGTAAAGCGATATTAGTGCGCTTTTGTAAAGTTAGTGCGCAAGAAAAGTTAGTGCGCAAGAATCTTGTAAAGTGACATTAGTGCGCTTGTAAAGTTAGTGCGCACACTGTTTTCTTTTTTAGTGCTTTAGCGATTTATTCGCTCAATTATTGTACCATTTCCAAGGGTATAAATTAGAGCACCGAGCCCCTTCAAAGGCATCGGTCTTTTGAGCATCATTGCATCTTGCAAACTTCTGATTTTCCCTTTGCTGCGAGCAGAGAGAGAGACGTGAAGTCTGAGTGTGTTCGCCTTTGCAAACACTGAGTTTCATTATTCAGTGGCAATCCTTCAGTGGTATTGCGCAACCGCGGTCCCTCTTCCTCCTTAATCCAAATTCCCCGTTCGGCGTTCAAGTTTCCCGTTCATCACACTCCCCGATCACCGATCCCCCTTTCTGATTAGTTTCCCGTTCATCACACTCCCCGATCACCGATCCCCCTTTCTGGTATCAGAGCCATGGCCTCATCCTCATCCTCCAGTGTTCATCTCAGTTCTATTTGCCCTTTGTCCACAGCCTCATCCTTAGCACCCAAAAACCTACTCCAACGTTTCTTTAGCCAACAGACCCCCATTCCCAAGCTACCACAGCCACAAACCTCTCAGCTCATTCAAATGCACAACGACTGTTACATGGAAGACCCCATCCGTCCTGGTCAGAAACCCATGTATAACGTTGTAGTTGATCAGCTTCAAAAAGGTTACGTTCAAGGAGCACAATTCTGGAGCCTCCACGATCACTATCCATCTGGCATCATACCTGATCGATCTCCCGACTTCAAGTGCATAGAAGTCGCAGAAATGTGTGACCTTTCACCATATTCTAAGTGGTGTCCTCACAAAGTTCTGATTGCTCTGAACAAACCCATGCTGCCTTCTTGGGATAATGCTATCATCCTGGACGAATGGCGAGGACCATCATGCAGTATCCAAGATATCACAGGCTGGGGAGGTTACTTCATGTCCATGGAAAAAGAAAAACAGTACTATGGCCTCAAGCATATAGTACCCGATCCTTATGAGGATAACATGTTTGTCCCCATCTTCTGCCATCTTAGCAAGGTTCCTCACTGGTTTGGCGAAGAAATTCACATAAAAGCTGCGTTCGATGAGCGCATAGATTGGGAACACCTCCGCAAGTGGACAGAATTTGAGCATGAAAGCGTCGAGCAAGAAAGCACCGCATTCGACAAAGAACATGAACCATATTGGGTCGAACATACTGTCATTGACAGCGATGTAGATCCAGAGTGCAGACATGATCACTCAGATCATGATAATGATTCATCCTGCAGCCACGAATCCTGCCATCTACCACAAAAAATCCGTACAAAAAAAATCTTGGTAGATGAATCCTGTTTCTTAAAGAAGGATCCCAAGTGCCCACAAATGAAGATGCTATCCAGGGTCCAATCTGGTAGGCCTTCAATTTCTGAAGCCGGACCTTCAGAAATATCAGAGATTCACGCGGCCCTCATAGAACATGAAGTTAAATCCTCTGACGAAAACAAAGAAGTTTCTTTTCCAGGTATAAAGAAAAACGATCTCTATCTCGTACCAGGAAATCTCATGAACTATAAACTGATATCTGAATCTGAACCGCGAGAGCTGATATCGATCGAACTATAGCGTGATATTCGAATCGGAACCGCAATATCCGAATGTTGAGTTGTGGTGTAGCTTCCAGGTTTTGAAATTGTAACCTATGACATTATGATCTTTTGGGCAAAAGGTTTAGCCAAACGCACTAACTTAACACCAAGAAATTTAATGAACATAAATATTATATATGGTATTATCTTACTAAGAGCTTACTTCCATGGAGTTGCATGTAATAATATTCTTATAGAAATCATATACACCATTTAACTTAAAATATTTTAAAACTATATCATATAAAATTAATTAATTAATTAATTAAATAATACTATGCTTAATTAATTTTTTTTGTAATCAAGCAAACTATTATAGTTAAGGCATCAACTAAGCACGATATCGTAAAAAATATATTTACTTAATTGAAATAATAAAGAAAACTTCAACGAAGAAATTCAACAAAATGGGAATTTTTAAAAATATGTAAAAGACACTTTTAGTTTTAGAGCTGCAAATTTTTTAATGGACGGTAATGTCAAATTGGTTACAAGACTAGCTATATTTATATATTTAAACAATAGCAAGTTTAAAAAAATGGCAGGTACTTCAAGTATGAAAAAAAAATTGATAGCAAAAAATATACTTTTTTAGAAAACTAACTTAAAAAAAATATGTTTTATAATAAATAGAAATCTTAAACGCATTATGATATCCATTTTAAATTGAAAGCATCTTCATTGTGCATAATCTCACTATGAAAAAACTGCTAAACTTATAAAAAGTTTTTATTGATCAAATTATCAATTTACTTATTTAATCAATCAAGTAAATTACTTTGTATAATCATACAATTCATTCAAAAGTCTTAAGTATTCAATATGTAACACATAATTCACAAACTTGAAAACAAAAGCCTCTAACTAGTAGGAAAACAACAAATTGTAAGATTTAATAAACTATCTTATATATCATTGGAGTAATTATACAATTTTATGTAAAAAAACAACTATTGTAATAAAGGTAAGAGGTCTAATAAATTATTTGATATATTAATGAACACTCCTTTTATGATGTAACACAAACTATTTCAATTAACTCAATGAAATGATAAAAACATTAAATAATATCTTTTTTTAAATGAGAAATAATATGGATCACCTGATTTAATAATTATTAATAAGAAATAATCAAGAAATAATAATTTACTCAATTAAAATATGTTATTATTTAAAAATAGACAAATCAATGTTCAATATACACAGTTAATTTGAAAAAAAAAACCAAAGTCAAACATACTAGTTGTTCAATAGATCAACCAAAGTTCAATATACTATTTGTTTTCAACAAGTATTTAAAAAAGAGAATTTATCAAAAATATAGGTGGAAATAATTTAAAACGTCCTTAAACAACTTAAAGACATAAAAGTCAAATATGATAAAATGAGCATAAAGAAGTTATTGAGAAAATTAATAAGCTAACAGTTAAAACATCTTAAACAGCCATGTGAAAATTAAGTAATAAATATTTGCTCATAAAAAGAAAATATGAAAATATAAAAGTTCAAAATATAAAGCAATTTTCTTGTCGAATTCAGTAAAAAAAACTCGACTTGTTGAAATGCACACACAAACACATATATATATAGTATAAATAATTTATTTTTTTGTACGTATTTGAAATGGGCCAAAGCACAACTAATTTGAAATGTATTTTGATTATAAAAAAAATAAAAGTAGAGCATGACGCACAATCATGCTTAGAAAGGGAATTGGATAGGAGATGAGGTGACTAGGCATCTATGGATGAAAAATTTAAGAAGGAAGAGAAGAGGCTTCGAGGGCATGTAAGCAGGGGCAGAGGGAAAGGGGGGTCCCACTGGAACCCTAGCCTCACCTAGAAAAAAAAAAATTTCCAAATTTGTGTAAAATTTAGAACGTTTCACTGGTCCTATACAAAAATTTTGAAAAATGATATTTCACCATGCAAGACTAGAAAATAAAGAGCTGCAGCTGGGTGAGTTAAAAAAGAAATTGGGTGAATCAATGTTAGACGCTTCTACTCTTCAGCAATCCCTAACTGCGGTAGCAGAACGATGCAAAGAAGCAGAAGTTCAAAGAGGCTTGATTGGAAGAAGTTATAACGAAAAGGAAATTGAGAGTAAGGACCCAAATATGGAATATGAAAAGAATACGATTGGCAAAAATTGAGCATGCAACGTTGGTGACGAAGATTGAGAAGGTGAAAAATGAAATTCAATCATGCTTGGAAAGGGAATTGGACAGGAGATCATGTGATATGTCATCTAAGCATGAAAAATTTTAGCAAGAAGAGAAGAGACTTCGAGAGCCTGTAAGGTATTTGGAAGAGAAAAATGTCTGTTCAGAAAGAAGTTGTTTTCGTGAGTAAAAAAGAAATTTACAACCATGCAAGAGTAGACAATAAAAAGCTGCAGCTGGGTGAGTTGAAGAAGAAATTGGAAGAATCAATGCTGAAAACTTATACTCTTCGTCAATCCTTAATTAAGATGGAGGAATGATGCAAAGAAGCAGAAGCTGAAAGAACCTTGATTGGAAGATGCTATAACGAAAAAGAAATTGAGAGTAAGGACCTACGGAGGGAATATATGAATAATATAATTGAAATGACAAAGGTAGAGCATGAAGCACAATCATGCATAGAAAGGGAATTGGACATGAGATGAGGTGGCTAGGCGTCTATGGATGAAAAATTTAAGCAGGAAGAGAAGAGGCTTCGAGGGCATGTAAGCAGGGGTAGAGGGAAAGGGGGGCCCATTGGGACCCTGGCCTCACCTCAAAAAAAATTTTCTTTTTTTTTCAAATTTATGTGTAAAATTTAAAACGTTTCGCTTGTCCTATACAAAGGTGCATAAGGAGCTGGGAGAGAAAGGGAGGGGGACTGGGGGAGAGAGAGAGAGAGAGAGAGAGAGAGAGATGGACGATGATACTGTTCTGTGCATACGGAAAGTGTGCTTAGTTGTTGTTAATAATTTTATAACAAAAATTATGATGCATTTCTTGTAATTATTGCAGAAAGGAGAAAAAGCATTACTTTCTTTTATTGAAACCATATATTTATGGGAGCACCTATCTCATCCAGTTGTTAAAAGTTCAATAAATTCACTAAAATCTAGGATTTGATCCAACATTTAGTAAATTCAACATACAACATTCATTGATTGCATCCAACATTAACTAAATTCTTCTATGCTGTTGAAAAAAAATAAAGAACAATAATATAATTATATGATGTAAAATAAAAAGACATAAGCGTTAATCACAAAACAGAGAGAGTGAAAGAGAGACCAGAGCGATAAGTAGGCGCACATGAGGCGTGCGCCTCAAATGGCACTGGTAACGTTTGCTGCCCAGCGTGGGTTTAGTTATTGTAAGATATACCTGTGAAAAAAGCCGCCGCTATAGGTATGTAAGATATATTAGCCACCAAGTTCTGGCAGTGTAATATTACTAGCGGCTAATCACCGGTATAGATCAGCACGATTATAATCGTCAAAGCTATATGTTGGACATACAGATTTTACTCAAAGACCCAACAAATAAGATTAGCACCCCACAAGACAACGCTTGTAAGCTCTGATAAAAACTCCAAACTTTCCAAATAGCAAGATCACATGATCTAAAAGTACGTTTCACGATATGGGTTCTTTCCACAACCTAAGCCACACTTTTAGCTTGTTAAAGTTCAGTAGATTTTGGTTAGATTGATTACATATTCATAATCTACTTTCAATAAACTGAATTCTAATTCATAATCGACCAAAGGCAAAATATGAAGCTTTTAATGTGTTCATCTGCTGTGAAAAGGTATAATACTATCACCAGCCATATCAGAGTGGTTTCTTTCATGAGATACAGCGACCATTTTATAGCCATACTCGAAATTTGCCCTTCATGACTTCCAGTTAATTTTTGAAAGCATCAATCCTTCAATTAGCTACAGTCTCAACAATCTATCTAAAACTGTTAACTAAATGCAGGGAACAAGGTAAGAGGCTTTTGGAGAATTATGATGATCGTAAGCTCCATAGAAGGTGGTATCTTGGCTGCTTGTATCTTATTCATAGTTTGAGCAAGAAAACAAATGGGCAAACAAGCTGCTGACCTTATCTCATAATTTAAATTAAGATGTTAATTAATAGTGCTCCTACATAATCATGTTTCTAAAAATAATACCCACTGGTTCTTTTGGCTCAAGGTGAAGGCAAGTTTGGCGTTCTTCCTGTTAATGCATTGTTTTTCTGTTTGTGAGTATACATGGAGATTATAACCTACAATTGCTCCTTTCAGAATTCCACTAGGACCTTCCTTGCAAGTGTATATAGGAAACAGTTCTTCTGACTCATTAATCGAACAATAACAAGATAGATCAAGCATTCAGGGAGAAGCAACCAAATCGTATAGTTTCAAACCCAACCAATAGTATACTGCATCAAACCAGCTAAAACCAATAGTCATGCATGGCATTGGCATAGATGATGTGCATTCTGGATAACCTGCTAGCATGGAAAATCACCGTTGTAGCATCTTAATTAAGCGGTTGTAACACTAGTGCAGATCTATACTGGTGATTATAATCACTGCTATGAACCACCAGTTTTCCAATTGCGTTGCAGAATATCATCAGTATAAATTTGCAACAATGAGCAAAATTACTGGGATGGCGTTGGTAGAAGTCTATCGGGTGACAAGAAGCACCGCTACCGCTAGAACTAACAGTACTAGCCAGCGCCAAGTCGCTCGGGTCATATTGCGGTGGCTATAAAGTCGACCCTTTTTGTCTAAGTAGATGATCATATAGAACCATGTTGACCCCTCCATAGTTTAATAGTATTGCTTTCGAAGAAATTGATTTTAACAAGAGTTTGGCTGATCGCTTCATGTTTGTATCACTTAAATCTATACATAGGAACTTCTATTCAATTGGTGTATATTGATCAAATTATCCTTACATAGCAAGTTTGTATTATTGCAAAACTAACGTATTTTCTTGCTATTGAAGATGCTTAGCGAAACAAAATATTTTTATATGCCTAAACGAATGTTCTTTATATTTACTTGGGGAAATTAAGTGGCATGCTTATTTAGAACCAAACCATTGAGACAACCAATAAAATAAAGAAGAAAGCTAGAGGACACAATTAGCAGTTTCGAGCGACCACATTTATAGACCCTTGCCTCGATCTTTTTCTGAAGATTAAATAATAATAAAAAAAAAGAAGCGTAGCCTTTGCCTCCCCTACCACTAGGGGTGAGCCTGGGCCTCATCTCGGCCTAGGTCAAGCCAGCCCATTTTGGTAGCCTAGCCCAGTTGAGCCCGGTTTATTAAAAAACTAAAAAATTAAATTATATATATTACATAATATTTGTAAATATATATATATATATATATATATATATAATTAAAATTAATTTTTTTTACTGTGCCTGGCCCGCGCTTGAGTCTAGCTCAATACCCACCCTGTAACGCCCTCCCTCATCAATAGACATACCCTGTCAACTCCCCTGCATGCCCTCCTCACTCTACCACACTAGATCGGGTGCAAGCTGCATTCTCCCCAGTCCCCACCACCCGCCTGTAGCTCGAGCATTTTTTTTTTTAACCTTTTTAGGCCCATAACAGTTGAGATGAATGGGTTGACGTTACTTTTTGAGTTTTAATAAAAGCCAATGGTTCTTTTAAAAATAAATTTAATTTTTTGTTGAAAATAGTATTTACAAATACAATTATATGATTTAAATGGTCCGCTTTTAGGTTTAGGACTGACTTAAATGGGATATAGCAGAGACCAAAAAAAAAAAACCAGACCGCTCAAGTCATATCAACAAAAAAACCCTTTTCCCTTTCAAAATAAATAAAGATATACTTTATGTTGAATTATATTTGTAAGATGCGATTTAAGTGGTCTGGTTTTTTCCGTTTGGGATATACCAAGGGATATTACAACCGGTATGTCTGATCAGGGGACCCTTAAATCTTATCAACATTTTTATCAATACTAATTCAATTCAACATAAAATATATCTTAGTATATTTGAAGATTTTTTACGTCCATGTAGACTGCCCATGTTTTATTTGACAAAATAAAATAATAAAAAGGCACTCGGGTCGACGGTAGGGAGGCGATGACTTCATCCATGGGGGACGTCATCGCATCCCCAGCGTTGCGGGGATTGTCACTGCCCTGCATTTTCGAATAAATAGACAAAAAACAGAGCTTGTGTTGTGGTCTGCTTCTCTTATGGATACTAGCAAACATTTATGCTTCTAGATTTCTCTGTGTATATCTACACATTCAATATTTAATTTCAGCAGCTATACATAATTCAAGTTGTTATGCTACAATCTTATTCTTCTTCGCTTTAATTAGTACATTGGTGGGAGGGATGAGATACTGAAAAGCAAAGTTTAACACGGCATAAACATAACGATCACTTTAGATGAACAAAGGTGAAGAATAAAATTAAATAAAAAACCTGATCGATTATTTTAGATGAGAAAGATCGTACGGACTTTATGAAACCATGTGCTATGGTTCTAATCTTATGATGTACCCAGGGAAAGGGCAAAAGATGACGGTACGAAAAAGGAATGCAATGGCTTCTACTCGTCCAAAAAGGATTCCGAGACAGAGAGAGGTGTTGTTTAATTAAATATTTTTATATGCCTAAAGGCATATTGTTTAGATTTATTTGGGGAAATTAAATGGTATGCTTAATTTGAACCAAACCCATTGAAACGACCAATATATTAAAGAAGAAAACTAATGAACAATTTCTAGCAACCACATTACCTTTGCCTCGATTTTTTTTTTAAGATTAAATAATAATAGACGAAAAAAAGGTTAGGCACCTGCCACTAGGGGTGAGCATGGGGCTCATGTTGGTCCAGGTCCAGGCCCGGCCGGCCCCATTTTGGTGGTCTGCCAGTTTATTTTTAATGCAAAAACTTAAACATATGTGTTACATACATTTATAAAAAATATAGGTAACTATAATTAAAATTAATTAAAAAATTTTATTATGCCTGGCCGGGGCTCAAGCCTGGGCCAACGCCCGCCCCTTATTAACAAACTATTGCTTGTTGCCTTCCCAGCTTAACCTTTATTTAGGCCTACACCAGTTGAGATGATTGGCTGGATTTTTTGGGTTTAGTAAAAGTGAATGATTCTTTTACAAATAATTTGAATTTTATGTTGAAATAGTATTTATAAATACATTTTTATGATTTAAGAGGTCTGATTTTAGGGTTTAGGGCCGACTTAAACAAAAAGCAGGCCACTTAAGGGATATATACAATTATTATATCCTAATCCCAGCCTTTCTTAAGTCAGGGACCGATGAATACTTTCATCAATACCAATTCAACATAAAATATATATTAGTTTATTTGAAGGTTTTTTACATGTTCTAGTTTGGGCCATCTACGTAGACTGCCCATGATTTTTATTAAAAAGTTGTTTTTTTTAAAAAAAAAAAAAAACACCAGGATGGAGGGTAGGGAGGCGATGTCATCATCCTTGGGGGGTCGTCGCCTCCCCATCGTTCACAATGGGCTTGTCCGTGTGGACGACCCATAGCTCCAAGCATGTTTGACATGATATATATATATATATATATATATATATATATATATATATATATATATATATATATATATATATATATATATATATATATATATATATATATATATATATA
>JAANDH010001905.1:0-24604 GCA_011799765.1 Nymphaea thermarum | reverse complement strand
TAGTCCAAACTTGGAGCAAGATCCTCTGAGTTCTATTAGGATCCCATGGCCACTAAAGGAAGTGCGGTAACTGTTTTATCAAATTGTTCAAACAAACTGAAAGATATTTGCTTAGAAAATATGACAATTGCTAATTTAAGCAAGGATAAAACTCCTTGCTCTCCTAACTTCAATTGTCCCTAATAGTTTTTTTTTTTTTATTTCAGGTAGACAATGGAGACATCTATGATTGCATGAAACTTGATAGTCAGCCTCGAAAGAGGAACCCTTCGATTATAAGAAAGATACAGTCGATGGAAAAGCCTTCGCTACATGGAACAAGAACAACAACTAACAATTCTGATCATGAATCGACAAGGAAAAAGCTGAGAAAGGCCGGAGCATTAGAAAAAGGAAGCTGCCCACCTGGAAGTTTTCCTGTTCTCATGGCCACTGAGGCAGGACCGTTAAATTTCAGTGCCATCGAAAGTTTTGCAAGTTTACGTGCCAGATCGTTTCTCAAATCAACAACCACAAAACCGCTGGTTGATGACGATCGATCATTTCATGAGGTCTGATATCTATTATATACCCTTTTCCGATCACTTTTCTTCTTTTGCTTTTTCTTCTTCTTAGCATTTATTGATCTTTCATGCACTCATTTTATCTTAGAATGTATTTTCTTTAACATATACATGGATTATGTATAGTATGCAAATGCTTATGTAACCGGAAGTTATGGAGGCGGAGAAGGAACATTGAGTATTTGGCGACCTACGCTTGAGGACGATAGTGAGATGAGTTTATCACAAATATGGGTTATAAGTAGAACGGCGGATGACTTTTCTATGTCACTGGAAGCAGGTTGGATGGTATGTTTGATTCCTTTGTTCACATCAAGAAAAGAGATGATCCCTTCTTTTTAATAATTCAAGTTAGCTTTATTTGTTTGCCTTCTTTCCACTTTTATTTAACCTTTTGTCTTTGTTGTGGTGAAGGTCAATCCTGGCATATATGGGGATAGAAGAAAGCGGTTTTTTATCTTCACCACGGTAATTGACTGAGCCTAACTGCATTGGTGTTGATTTTAAGAGCACCTATAACACATTAGCAAATGAAAATGCTTGTTTCACTCATTGACTTTAGGATGGCTTTTAGCTTCAAAATTACATAATTACGTTTAGTACTTTATAACCTGGACCAAGTATACATCTGTAGGAATATTCAAATATAACAGATTTAACATGGTTGCTGTATGGTAACGTGCGGGCATTAGAATTTTCTTACGCTCTGAAGGATACCCATGATGCTGCCCTTTCTCTTATCCTATTCACAACTATTGTAAAACCCACTCCATACTTTACTTGGGGCCCGTTTGATTCGCGTGAGAGGTGAAAAAGATTTTTCAGGGTTTTTTTTTTTTTTTTGCCTGTTAAGGCTTCGTCCTCACAAAACAATCCAAACCTTGTATCTATCCTTGTTTTCCGATTCTCAGCAGTAAAACCTCTGAGGATGCCGGTTCCTCCCATTGATGATCACGGAGCGAGCCGTCGATGGGTTGAGGATGAGATTAGGTAAATTCCCCTAATTCTGCCATTGAAGACGATCGAGCCACCTGCGAGAAGCCTCTTCAATCCCCTGCCCTCCGATGTCCCACGTCTGTCATCTTTGTCTCCCCTCTGTGTTCGTTTGCTGAAGATGAAAAAAAAGGAACAGCAGATGAGTTCTACCATTCTGAGATCTTATAGTCTCACAACCACCCAATAGTAACATCAGCAGATGCGTCTCTCTTCTCCAATCGTGTGCGTCCAACGGAGCTGTCAACCGTGGACAGCAGGCTCACTCATGGATTATCATCAGCGGCTTACAGCAGATCCCTTTCTTGGTCACCAGCCTTATCAATATGTACTCGAAGTGCCACTAGCCATGGGAAGCTGTCGAGGTTTTCCGTCACACAATTGAACCGAATGTGTTCGCGTGGAACACCCTCATTGCTGGCCTGGTTCACGGTCATTACTTCTCTGATCCAGTTGGGTTCTATCACGAGATCAATGTCAGCCATGTCCGTGGAGACAAGTTCACCTACCCATGCGTGCTCAAGGCTTGTACCAATCTGCAGGACCCTTGGGAAGGCAACAAAGTCCATGCTGGCCTGTTTAAGGGGGGGTTGAATTTGGATGCTTTCATTTCTGCTTCCTTGATCGATTTCTACTTGAAATTTGATGCTCCAGATTATGCACGCCAACTGTTTGATAAAATGACTAAGTGAGACGTTGTATTCTGGAACTCAGTGAATAGCGGGTATGCACAAAGAGGTAAATTGTTGAAGTTTTGAAGGAAGAACTCGGTGAATAGCGGGTATGCACAAAGAGGTAAATTGTTGAAGTTTTGAAGGTGTTTCTGATGATGGAAGAAGGAATCGAACTCAGCAACCAGACAGCCGGGATTCTCTGAGTCTTAGAAACAAAAGGGGAACGTTGAAAGAGGCAGAAAGATTCATAGTTATGTTTGTTGTGGTATGCAACTCCTTGGATAGATATGTATGGGAAATGCAAGAGCATGGAAGAGGCTAGGCAAGTATTTGATGAAATGCGGCAGAGAGATACTGTTTTCGTGGAACTCCATTATTTCTTGTTATTGAACAATAGCAACTGAAATCAGAAAATATGTTTCTTTATTATCAATCTAAGAAACAAATTTTTAGAAATTTATTTCTCGGTCATCGCACACACATCAAAATCAAAATGAAAATAGGAAACTTTTTTGTCAATCCTTTATTACAGAAAATTTAATTTCAAAAATATTTTTCTAATTCCAGATTTCCAATTCATCAAACGGCCCTTCAGAAATGAGACTCTAGAAAGTTATATAGGTATTGTGCTAAAAAGGGATTCAGCTGGCGATGTTTCGTGTCATTCATATAAAATCCCTCTTCGAAACTATCTCCATTTATATGTGAAGCAAGGAATAGGCTGCTTTTTCTCTGTTAATTAAATGGTCATCATGACAAAGTAGAAACTGCATAAATTAGGAGAAATGTAGTGTGAATGGTATAAGACTTGTTATATTTTCTTTGTTTCAACAGAATGACGACTACAAAACATGGCTCTATAATGATAACCACAGATCAGAACCACCAAACAATAGTCTGCACTTCATGAGAGTGGACAATTATATGCCCTCCGGTATGCAACTTGATTGTTCAACTATCGATGGGGATAACAGTGAACTTGAAATCGTCATCAAACAGGTGCGTACCCAATTGCTCTATGTGTATATGTGCGTTTTTGTGTTTGTATGTGTGCTTATATGGGCCGAACAAAAGAAGTTCTCAATTGTACTAAAATGAGCCCAATTTTGGGTCCAAAGCCTAAATATTTTTCAAACAATACATACAACTTATAGTCCCGTATCAGCTGGACCATTAGCATGTATATATGTTTATATAAATTTTTGGTTGACAACCCCAAAACCAAGTTTTTGGTGGTGTTTGGATCACACGAATAAACCATGTTTTCACAAAACATTGTTTTGATGTGGGGATGAATACCTAATACGTCCAAGCAAGGCTAAATGCTCTGTTGTCGGAAGTAGAATCTACCATTGTGTAGCAGGCCTGGAGGATTCAAATATGAACGACTTAAGTTAAGGTGGACTAATCGACTTTTTTTCCAATAAGTGAATTCAAAGTTCAAATAGCCACATTCTGCATCAATTCTTGCCTTTCGAGTGGATTATGTGCATGGTTTATACATATTATATGTTTAATCAACATGCACATGTAAACTCACTAAATGATATAGGGGATGTGTACAAGTGAACTTTCAGCATGACATTGTGTAAGGGTGTTTGTTAAAACTATACATAAATGAAAATTTATATTTGAGAATAATATTTTTCTTATATATATATATTACAAGTATCCTCAAAAACTCAGTTTTTGTCATACAAACAAGAACTAGGTTTTAAAAGTGAAAACCTGTTTTGCTTTTTCATCCAAACTGGCAAACCAAATTTTAAAAACTCATTAAAAAACCAGGATAATTGAATCAGGTTCTGCGAAAATCAGGTCTTTAAGACAATATTCCAAACGTCCCCTAATATAATATAATGCCAAATCAACTAATATCGGTCATTTATCAACCGACTTGGTAAAGACCTTGCATCGGCCACATCATAGCCCAAATTAATATCTAAGTTTGCCTTGCAAGTAAAAGAATTAAACATGGAGTTAATAGTTCTTGAAGAAGTTAGCACAACAGTCGGGGTGACGAGTGCTAGTATGCTTCAACTCTCTATGCTCAAAAAACGAGTCTCACTGACATGCAAGTTGAGGAGTAACGGTGGTGGCTTTTTTATGGCACCAACGCATCTGCCCTATATCCTAAGGGGACAAGGGGTTAGGTGGATGCTTTGGCTTTCTTCTTGGATAGTAGAGGGAAATATTCCTCTTGCTCACCCAAAAACACAGACTTAATACTTTGGTCTGTTATTTGCACTAAAATGTATCTTAAATTCGAAGTTCCATTTACATCACCCTCGAAATTCTTCCAAACCAAAAAACTAAAGAAACTCAACGAAAAACTGCAAACATATAACAACTTAGCTAAGCTGAGATCAGAGAAAAGGTATATCTTATTGATTAGTGAATTACTAATGTATTTTTCATGTTTGGCAGGATGAAGATCAAGACTGGGAAGTTTGGGTGGATGAAACAATGATCGGTTTTTGGCCAAAATCAAATTACAGAGCACACAATGCAAACAAAATTATATGGGGAGGTGAGATAGTGAATATGCGGACAAGGGGAAGGCACACGTCCACCCAAATGGGGAACGGACATTTCTCGAGCGAACCGAAAGGGAAGGTTGCATACATCAGTAACATGGCCTTATACGACCTCGACTTGGATCGTTATGAAGCTCCCAACGCGATCAGTGTATACACCACCAACTCTGACTGCTATGATCTCAAATATTTCCAATTTGATGAGGACGATGACGATGACGATGACGATGGCTATCACCGGCATATAACATTCGGTGGGCCTGGTTATGATAGAATAAAGTGTCCTTGACCTTCTGATTAGACTGTTATCGATGCTAATCTGCAATGTTAATTAATTCTTTGTTTTTTTTTTTTTTTTTTGTGTTTTGTTTTGTGGTGTTCCTTGAATGAATGAGGCTACTTTTGAGACATGAGAAAAATGATTGCACAACACCATCTTCATCTCCTATTGGTGTCATCCATGTGATTCCGAGTGACTGCTAAGCTAGTCCCCACGCCCCAGTGAAGGTTGAAACTTTTCACCTTCTCCTTATCATCTGTTTTTAGTGTTATGAGAATTGACCACTTATATTCAATTTGCATATGGATGTCCTTTTTTTGCTTTTTTAAAGTATATTAGCTGTTTTCATGGGAATTCGAAATAGAGATTGACTGTTGACCGATACTCTGACCATATTTGTTGGACCACCCCATCAAAAATGTCATGCATGTGATTTCAATAGCCTCTAAGAAACACTTATCCTGGCAGGCAGATATGTTCATCATCAGTTGGGTCAAGTACGTCATAGGGAATAATAGATCATATGTCAATCTTATTTTCCGTCAAGTCGATTATTATTTCTCCTGTGTAAATCAAAACAAATAATTTGCATGTTTAAATCTTTTAAAATATCTTATTATGGCATACATCGAAAATTAATTAATTGTACCACTATAGTGAAGCAAATTATGAATCGAATCTAACCCGATAATTGATGGTTTAGACTACAGGGCGTGGCAAGACGAATAAGAAAGGGGAAAGTCGTTGTTACTGCCTTTTTTTCTACAAAATAGAAAGGAAAAAAAATGATATTTAATTAGGAACTCTCTCTCTCTCTCTCTCTCTCTCTCTCTACACACACAATGTAATGTGCATAACCTGAAAATATATAGTAATTACCAAGAATTAAAGTCTTAATTAATTTGCATAAATTATACATGAAAACCATATAGCAATTATAGGTTATTAATCTTAATTTCCCAAGGCCTTTTAGGTGTGAACATCTGTTCTTCTTGGAGCAGCCGAAGTTTTCCGGTTCAACAAAGTTCAGTCATTTTCATCAGCATCAGACTTTCAAGCCATCCCGGATTCATGGGAAGTTATGTGCACCGGGATGCAACATGCACAGCTCTTGGTGCGTGACATGTGTCTTTCTGTGCCAATGTCAAGAGGTCTATGTCATGCACATGAACTTGTGCATAGTACACAGGTGCATAGAGGCCTATGCATATAACCACTTTGGGGTCATATGTGTTTGAAAAGGTCCACCGTTCAGTTCTTACAGCGTTTTGACCGTCCACTGCATCAGTATTCCATATGTAAAATTCACTGGTTACCAGAAACTCTGCTTCATGGGGTCGAAAAGACCAAACAAATTGCTAACAACAACAACAACAATTTGGTTTGGATCTCATTCACAACCTATATCTGAATGTTATGGCCTTTCCCTTCACTTACCTTCCTTTTCCTTCGTGCAAGATTGAAGATTTTATTAATTGGGTGAACTAAAACAATACTTGAAATTTTTTCAAGAAAAGACTTGCCAAGTTTTACCTTACCTAATATCACAAAGAATAAATATTGGCATTGAATTAATGTCAACTATGTACCAAAGATATAGAAAAAGGACGGTTTCGATCATTACCAAAAAATGGGTGAAGTTGCACGATCAAGAATTCACAAAAGCAGGCCTACGAATTTGCCAATTATGAGTTGGGCGGTTTAACCATTCAGCCATGGATGCTTCGCGGAGACTCTTCATCAACGGGGGCTGTCTTTATGTAAGTGGATTTCAATTGAAATATAATCTTTCGTTTAGGAGAAATCAATGAAACGACATCAATTCAAATCCTGCTTGAAGAAAGAAAGGATTTTGGTTTTATTGTCTTTTCTTGTAATTCCTATTTGCCACCTCACCAAATAAATTTCCTTCTGTAAAAAAAAAAAACCATTTCTCTTTTGCTATAAAATGCAAACTGCTTCACTTTGGGGATTACCAAAAGCTAAATTTTGAATTTCCGCATGCGGTCTAGAAAGCTCAGAGCCCTGCATACGAGTTCCAAACCTCTCTGTATGCTTCTCTTTCTTGTGATCTTCTTGTTCAATCATGGCATGTTGAGTGAAGGCGGCACATACTCGACAGCAAATGTTATCCAAAGGAGGCCCCAATCAAGACCATCACGGTGTGTACCCTTTTTTATTATCTCCTAGACATTCTTCGGTAGCAGAGTCTCTGGTGTGGTGTGGGTAATGTGTAGCGATGCCAATATATTGGATTTCGATATCCTGCCGGACCATCACGAAAAAAAAAAGATATGAAAAAAAAAATTAATTTCTGATTAAGAAATTGAATCGGATTTAGTTTTTCTTTTTTTGGCCGTAAAATTTTTCTGCAAAGCGATATCCAATCATTCCTTTGCCTTTTTAAGAAAGGAGCAATCGTTTACTGACAAAAAGTCTCAAAGTGTCAACATCCCATTTATACTTAGAAGGTGTCTTTCGCTTCTCCACGGGGAAATGAACGTACTCTTTGTAGACGATCAGACTCCCAGATTCAACCTTCCAACATTCTTTCTGCAACTTCACCGTTGCCACGCCTTACCGGCAATAAGTGGGTGGCGACTCTGGCAGCAGGCATGTGGATGTGATGCTGTAGAAGGAGAAAAAATAACCGACGAAGGAAGGACGTTGACGATGCTGAGGTAGATTGCGAGGTCTCATTCAGCTCCTTCATCGGTTCTTGGACGGTTTCAGGGGAGGGAGACGAGAAGGGATCCGCATCTGAACCGGTTCCTTTCGTTAGTCGTGGAAGCCAGCGAGAGAGAGAGAGAGAGAGAGAGAGAGAGAGAGAGAGAGCCGATAAAATGAGAATATATAACAAAATTTAGGGACAAGATGTCCCCCAAGTACAAAAACAATCCGCAAAAAAACAAACCGCAAAACAGAATTAGAAAAAGAAATATACAATATAATGCTCAGAAAAGGAGAGTCAGGGTGCGGGAGGAGAGGACAGACGGAGCGGCACTATCACCCAACCGCAGACGAGCATCGGCGCTTCAATCGGATGGCAAACTGGACATCCCCTTGCACACGACGAGCCACCGAATCTGGCGAAGAGAATGTGCCCCTGAAGACCCTGTTGTTGCGCTCCTCCCAAATGCGCCACCAAGCTGAAATGAGCCACGGCCTCCAGACATGACCCCAGGAAGCAGCCAGGCGGGGGGAAGGACAAAAGAGGAAAAGAAGACGAATGGATGGTGGGTTTGGAAGACTATTAACAAGGGATGGCCAAGTTGAAGCAAGGACACTGTAGAAGAAAGGGCAAGAAGTAAAAAGGTGGACCCAAGACTCAGTTGCGACCAGACATAGGGGACACTGGTTAGTCAAACTGATGCCAAGGCGCTGTAGGTGGTCAAAAGTGTTTATATGACCATTAAGGAGAAGCCAGACAAAAGCAGTGGCACGAGGAGAGGGCCCAGGAGACCAAAGGGAACGGGGTGGTAGCGACGAGACAGAAGGACCAAAGGAGGCTAGGTAGCAAGAAGAAAAGGTGAACTCACGAGAAAGTGAAAGAGGCCAGGATGGAGACGTAGACGATGAGATGTCAGCAAGGCGGAGGAGAAGAGGAAGGACTGAAAGCATGTCGCACCAAAAGTGAGAGGGGGAGACATGAGAGATAGAACTATTGCAGACGCTAGGGGAAGGCAGGTCAAATTTGGAAATAATGAATTGGGTGATGGGAGAATGTTCAGTTGCTAACCGCCACCACCAAGAACACAGAGAAGACTCGCAAGCTCGACTAAGGTTGGTAACCCCAGCACCCCCAAGAAGACGCGGAAAGGCAACCACATCCCAATGCGCTAGGCGATCTGAAGGTCGATCACCATCCCAAATAAACCTACGAATAACCTTATTGAACCTACTCAAAACGGCTACAGAAGGCCGAAAGACGGCCAGGGCATGGAGTGGGACAGACGCAAGGCAGTGCTTAGCTAGAGTAATACGACCTGGGAGGGAAAGTAGCTTTCCCTACCAACACTGAAGGCGATCATTAAGCTTATGCTCCATTCCATTCCAAAAGGAGGGCACAGGAGGCGACAACGTAATCTGAAGTCCTAAGTACTCCATGGGCATACTAGAAGCCTTACACCCAAAGCACGCTTTTGCAAGAAGCATCGTGGCCGGATCCGCGTGAATAAGAGAAAGCTGACATTTAGTGGAATTGATAGAAAGACCCGAGATGAGCTCAAAAACCCGAATGATGAGCCACGTTCTTACAATCTGTTGGCGGGAAGCATTGCCGAACAAGAGAAAGTCGTCAGCATATTGAAGGTTGGAGAAGTTCTGTAGGTGGGGGAGCGAATGAGGTGTGAGGAAGCCAACGACCGATGCGTGATGAAAAAGCGCAGAAAAACTCTCAGCAACCATGTTGAAAAGCAAGGGTGATAAAGGGCAACCTTGACGGAGGGCACGTTCGAGACAAAAGAAATCGCCACACTTCCCATTGAAGGAAACCGCAAGCTGGGCCCCAGTGACGAGCGACATAACCCACTGTCTGAACGATGGACCAAAAGCAAGACGGGTGAGGAGGTCAGAAAGGAACTCCCAACGGACCGAGTCAAAGGCTTTAGAGATGTCCAACTTAAGGATGAATGAAGGAAGCCGTAGACTATAAATGGAGTGTATAGAAGGAGATGGAGGAAAATAATGAAAAAAAAAAGGTAAAGTGTGTTTGGATGGCTAATTAACCGCTCCTAGAGTACGGTGCACAACAATAAGTTCTTGCTGCCAGACTAGTCTGGTTTCCCCAAGGTCATTGCGAAGCTCTTCGAACTGGTCATCTGAGCAAGTAGCGAGTTCCTTCATCTGATTTTCAAGTAGGGTCAGATGCTCAATGATCCAATGATTATATGATGAAGCAGAGAACATTTGAGTCATCAGTGAGCCAACTGATTCCTCTAAGAGAGAGAGTCTCACCTCTCGAGTCTCAGCACCAGTAGTCATAGTTAAACTCCAGGCTCTAATACCAACTATTACATGGACGATTTTTTTTTTTCATTCTCAACCTGCACAGTGTAAGTCTGTGGCCTAACCTTACCAGCCAAATCACCACTCGTACGAAAACTCAAAGGAACAAAGGGACAACCAGCTTTACCTCCTCGAGGACTTAGTTTTTTCTCATCAAGCAAAACTTACATGACTGTCAAAGCAATTACAATATTTGAATTCAAAACTAAGGTGGTAACAATATCCTACTGAGATTAAGATGTGGCCGTGGGCTCAAACTGTCAGACGGTCACCTATCCAGGAACCGCTGCCCACGCCGGGCCAGTGGTTGGCCATGAGCATTGTTGCCCATGGCCCACTTGGCCTTGAGGTCGTTATCTGACATCTGTTCCACGGCCAGCAACTGCTAGGCGTGGCTTGGCAGTGCTGCCTGGCTGCCACAAAACCAAACCCGTTCTCTCTAAGGCACTATATTCAAATTCATGCCATACGAAGCTACCAAGTGTCCTAGCCTTCCCTTTTGGAGTGGCCACGTGTTGAGGGGTTGATGCTCTTCCGATGATAGTGTTCCCTATATAGGTGTTGTGGGTGATTGCTCCTCGTGTACAGAAGAAACACAAAAAACCTCTGAGTTACTATAAATTTTGGATTGTCTGTTGCTGCCGAGCTGTAGCCTGCTGCTACTTCCTTGGAACCAGGTAAATGCTTTCCATGGCCTGGCCACGCTAGGCCATCCTTGGCTAGGCCAAGCCATCCCTAGCCAGCGGCCAGGTAGGCCTGGGCGTTGGGCCGGGCCGCCGCTGGGCCGGCCCGGCTCGGTACGGGCCGGGCCTGGGCTGAGGAATTTCGTTATCGGGTCGGACTTCAGTGAGCCCGGCCCGGCCCGAGATCTTAACGGGCCGGGCCTGGTTATCACTTCTCTGGCCCGGCCCGACTCCTTCTCCCTCTCTGCGCAGCCCGACTCTCTTCCCCTTCCTTTCTCCCTTTCCTCCCCCTCTGGTTCCCTCTTCTGTCTCCCCCTCTCCCGTCTTCTCTGCTCCCTCTCCCGTTTCCCCCTCTGCCCTCTCCCTTCTCCCCCTCTGGTTCCCTCTCCCGTCTCCCCCTCTGCCGTCTCCCATCCCTGGCTTCCCCTTCCTTTCTCCATCTCCCGTCTTCTCCGCTCCCACCCTATGTTCCCTCTCCCGTCTTCTTCGCTCCCACCCTATGTTCCCTCTCCCGTCTCTCGTCTCTAGCCCCGCTCCGGCGCTCCCCTCTGTCCCCCCCTGTTTTTTGGTGGGCAACGGCCGGCCATCACGGCGGGCGACGGCCGGCCGTCCTGTAGGCATCCGCCGGCGGCCACCCACGAAGTTAGGTGGCCTGCTGCCTGTTGGTGAAACCGTGAAAAACCATCGCCGGGAGAAAGGACGAGCGGAGCGGTCGAACAAGCGCGCCAAACAGGCCGGGCCTGATTTTGGAGGGCAGGCCCGGTACCCGGCCCGGCCCGGCCCAACAACCTTATCGGGCCGGGCCTGGGCCGGGCTGAGCGGCCCGACGGGCCGGATCGGGCCGGCCTTTACCGGGCCGGGCCGGCCCGGCCCGATACCCACCCCTACGGCCAGGGTAAGGTCTTACAAGCCTCCCCCACCAACTATGCTCGACGTCCCGTCGAGGCCAAATACTCTTAACACTTTTTCTTCAAATTACCATATGTTAGCATCCCTCTCCCAACTATCTTCACTCTTCGGCTGTCCTTCCATGTTACCAAAAAATTCTTGGTAGTAGCTGGCCTTGTTGTGCCCTTTTATCCTATGGTTTAGAATTTGAGCAACCTCCTTGTCAAATTGTACACTCACACTGGGCGGCACCCTAGTGGATACTGACCATGTTGGGTCCTATCAATCCTTGTGCAAAGACTTGAAGAAACTTACATGAAATACGATGTGTGACTTGATTCTTGTGGGCAGCTCCAATCTTCCTTACCACTTTGAAGGGGCCATCATACCTTGAAACGAGGTCATGATGGACCACATTGCTGCTCACCCTTTTCCAAATTTGAGGAGTTAGCTTCAGCAGAACTAAGTCTCCTTCCTTGAACTCTAAAGGTCGTCTCTTTCTATCGGCTGTCTTTTTCATTCTTTTTATGGCCTTGGTTAAGCAGTCTCCTGCTTCGGCCATAGACTTGTCTCTATCCTGAAGCATCTTCACAGTTGCAGGGCAGTTTCTTGAACTTAAAACACTTAAGTCAGTTGGAGCTCATCAGTGATGAGCTGTTAGCCCAACATAACTTCAAAGGGGCTCTTCTCAGTAGTACAGTAGTACTTGTCTTTTGCAAATTGTAGCAGAATTACTGATTTGCAATCACATAGTAGCACAAATACTCTTTCAAAATACAATTAATCTGCTCAGTTTGGTTATCACTTTGAAGGTGATTGCTGATTGAAAAGTTTAGTTTTGTTCCCAACAACTCAAACAAGCAGGTCCAGAACTAGCCAGTGAACCTGACATCATGACCACTTACAACGTCGGCAGGGACCCCCCAATACTTCACCACATGGGCAAAGAAAAGCTTGGCCGTTTGATCGCCTAAGCAGACTTTTGAGGAAAAGATAAAGGAAGCATACTTCGAAAATCGATCAACAATCACCAAGATTGAACCCATTCCGTCTATTGTCGGCAAACCTGTGATGAAATCCAAGGAAACACTTTGCTACAGTCCATTCGAAATTGAAAGTGGCTGCAACAATCCACCTGGGAGTTGCATGTCTGCCTTATCTTGTCAGCAAATTAGGCAAGTCTGGACATAATGCTCTACGTCTGCTTCCATTTTCGACCAGAGCAATCAAAGCTAGCATGCGATCTTGGCTAGGATGGCCAGCCCACGGGCTATCATGCATCTCTCATAAGAGTTCCTTCCTAATTCCACCTAATGAAAGGACGTATACCCGATTCTCTTTAGTGAACAAGATCTCATCTTGTAGCCAAAACCGACAATAGGTGTTCTCTTTCACCAAGTCAAGGAGCTGGGCCATTGATGAATCAGTGGCTGTAGCTTGCCGAATCATTTGCATCAATTCACCAGACACTTGAGTTATCACAACCACAGTGTAGACCCCTGCATGCACCTCTCGGCTTAGTGCGTTAGCAACTTGGTTGGCTTTACCTGACCTATGCACTATATCTATGTCAAACTCTGCTAGAAAATCTTGTCAACACGCTTGTTTGGCATTCAGCCGCTTCTACGATAGGAAGTAGCTATTTCCTACATTGTCTGTGATTGTATTGCAATTCTGCGTCTTACAACTTCTGACTTTCATAGGTCACCGAATGTCCATCTTGCATCAAGACAACGCCCAATGCTCGGTCGGAAGCATTAGTCTCCACCTCAAATGGTTGAGTGAAATGGGGCAAACACAAAACTGGCTCACTCCTCAACTTCGCCTTGAGCCTCGACACATTTTGCTTACCAGTCCCGCGTCCAGTTCTTCTTCATTAAGTCCGTCACGGACGCTACAGCTCTTGAGTAGCCCTCAATGAAGCAGAGATAATAGTTGGCTAGACCCAATAAAGACCGAAGTTCCAGCACGTTTGTAGGGACTGGCCAATCAAGAACGGCCTGAATCATTTTGGGAATCCATTTCCACCTTTCCATTGCTGACGAAGTAGCCCAGGAAGGAGGCCCTTGGCTGAGCGAATAGGCACTTCTCCAGTTTCAAATACAACTTATTTTCCCACAACTTAAAAGAGCACAAACCCTAAGTGCTTGACATAGTGATGTTAATGGATTCAAATATGATATATTTCTTAATGATTTTCATTTCAAATTCAAATAAAAATGAAGAGAATTTTATACCATATCAGAAAAATTTACAACCCAAATTTGAATTTTAAAGTCACTTTTGAATTTGAATCCAACTTTTTAAGCCGATCCCAAATGTATTATCATATGTTAAGACCATTTTTAAAAATGTATGAATATTGGACATAAGATATTTATTTAGAATTAAATCCAATTTGAATGTGAATATCAATTTAGTCTGATATTTATTTAAACCTGAATTATAATACAACCCATGTCGTTTCTCAAATTTGAATTGAATGTAATTTTTTAATTAGTTATTTTTTCATAAGCGATTTTCTTTCAAGCGGTCGGTCCAAACTGGACCGATTACTCTCTTTTCCAACGATATTAGCAGCTGTCGGCAAAAGTGGGACTTCGTTAAGACGGAAATTTGCCGATGCCTTGTGTATAAATAAATGAAGGATTGAACTTTAATAACAACTTTGAAAAAACACTTATTTAGTTTGAGGCGTTGAAATTTGCCAGCAAAATCACAGCCCTTTTTCCTCCTGTTGCTAGCAGAAGGCACCTCTGACTCAGAGAGAGAGAGAGAGAGAGAGAGAGATGGAGGAGAGCACGCATCTGGTGAAGCACATTTTGCTGGAAGTTCAAGGATGAAATACCACAGCAAAGAATCGAGCAATTGATTCGTGGTTACGCTGCACTGGTTCCCCTCGTCCCATCCATGAAGGGCTTCCATTGGTAAGCTGCACCCTTTGCTCACTGTTTATTGCTCTGCTTATCTTCATAACAACTAAATGAAATGCATACTTCGTAGTTTTCTTTTCTTCAGCTTCTTTGATTACCAGAATCTGTTTGTTTGCTCTCGTGTTTCTTTTCTTCAACTTCTTTATTACCAGAATATGTTTGCTTTCTCTTATTGAGAACTTTTTCCATATATTGTTTGAGTTTGTGGGAACGCCTCGAACCAGATCAAATAGATCCGCTATTTGCCTTGTACCTTGTGGCATCATGAAGCGTATAAAAAAAACGCCCAGCTTGATGTACTGAACACGATCAGTAGATCAGTAATCCATTTTCCTGGTGCTCAATAGATATTTTTATTTTCATGTCATGTTTCTGTATAAACTAATATCTGAAAAAATGCAAAAGCTGTTTTTGGTTCTTTTTTTCTTTCTTCACTTTCTTCATTCTCTTTTATGATAATTAAGTCATAAATTCGTTGTCTCTGCAGATGCAAACCTTGCATTGTAGGTCTGGATCGCAGTCCTTAATTAAGTCATACTGCCTTTTCCTAGCTGATTAACCTAGTTGAGTTTCAGATCTGAATCTCTTTTAGCTAGATAACCAACAACTCTGGTTCAGCAGATTCAAGTTCAGACTAAAGTATTCAGGTCAGCCAAGTTCACTCACCTAGTCTAACCTAAGAGAAAGGGTGGTGAATATTGAGATGCACCTGGATGGACAACTGAAACGCAGTAGTTCATATTTTACCTGTGATGAAAAATGGGGTAACCCCATTCCAAATCTTGTGGTTATGTTCCTCCATGATTATTTGGGAATGTCCAAACAGCTATAAAAAGCGGGTAGTATCTTGTCAAGCGTCTTCAACGATGCCAGTTGAGGTGTGCTTAGACCCATGCACCCAAAAAAACTGACATGCTGTTACAAGTCTTGCTATGGCATCATCCTGAACATTTTTCCTGAATTTTAAAAGAAATATAAGTATTCATATATTTCAGCTGAAAGGTGAAGATTTGTGTAAAATGGGAACTTCTATCAGCTGACTCTGCCCATGTTGCTTCTGATATTCTTATTTAGATACTTTATTTTATGTCTTTTTTGGCATCAAACTTAGGATGAGAAGTATCTGTCATTTATTACATATTTTTTTATTTTTATCTGTTTGTTGTATATCTTTGGCGTATATCACTATATAACTACACACACACACACACACACTCACTCACATGTACCCTATATTTTTATCTGTTAGTTGTATATCTCTGGGATATATCCCTATATATACAAAAGCGCATACCCTATACCCATCTTTTTGTACATTCGCTATGTTGTCTTTGTACACTTTGTACCCCTGCCTTTCCTGAATCCATATCTATATGCCAACTTTATTTGTGTTCATCCTATCTATAATCTCAAAAGTATGAACTTGTAAGTCATACATAATCAGCAGTTGTTTGTGTTTTCAAAAGGACACTAGTTTAGATAGCGATGGAAGAACTCATGCTTAATGATACTCTGATATGAGAATCAGCTCTCCATTATAGAGATGAGATTCAATTTTTAAAACTTGGTGACTTGGGGCTCAATTTGTTCCTTTTCAACTCGTAACCTAGTAGGTTAATTCAGCAACTTGGGCTGAGTCTTGTTAAGATGAAATGTCAGCCTGCAAAATAAAGAACTTGCTTTGACTAAACAAAGCCGAAATGTTCTTTGTTTGGCTGGTTGTGGCCTATGTACCCAAAAATGCTAAAGCCTCTAAGAGGATTAGTGGCGACTAATTGGGACTAGTTAGTTCGAATCAGTCCCAGCAATCTCAAAAAGATAATTAACAAAATAATTGATTGCACATCAATTAAATTTTGAGAAAAGATATATGATATCACTATACGATAAAGTAAAACTTATACTTCACCCATCACATATATTATATGACACAAGGATAAATTAAACTGAAGGGTATCCATGAAACTTAAGAGTTTATATAATCATTAATTTAACAAAATAGAGGGAACAAGAATGTTCAAAATTCCCTTCAAGGCAAGAAGAAGAAGCACCAAAGATATGAAAGGAGGTAGTTAACCTGAAGATACTTTGTAGAAAGGAAGAAAACAGAAGTAGTAGTAATAATAATAACAACAACAACAACTACTACTACAACAACAATAAGAACTATAAGAATGCCAACAGCAGCTATTTTCCTTTGTAATGCTGGCTAGTCAGTCAAAGGATTGGTCAGCGACTACTCACTGGTTTTAGGGCCAAAATGCTTGTGGCCCAAAGACCAATAATCTGACAACTGACTTAACTAGACAGACTAGTCTTACTAGTTGGGAGTTTGACTACAAACATTGTAGTTAAGGGCAGGTAGCAGCAAACAGGAGAGAGGGTCTCGCATCCAAGAAGGCTAGTTACTAGTACTTCATTATTATAATCCCTCAAAACTGCACGTATTTCAGTTCTATTTATGGTTTTTCAAGAGTCCCTTTGCAATTAAATTTATGCTACTCTTGGACATATCTAAGAAGATGATTTTTTTTTTTTGCATAAGAGAATGGTTTCAGCCTAATGCTGGAAAGTATTTAACTTCCAAAAGAAGGTTAAAGGATGGTGAGTTCCAAGGTGCTGTAGACCTGTTTAGTCAGCTTGAGATGTGACAATCTACGAAAGGAAAGATAAGATTGTTTGGTGGTTTTTCATCTTATGTGTTTTTCTCCTCCTGCCAGTCGGTCTTTCATCGCTCCAGTCATGGTATGTCTCTACATAATGCATCGAGTCCAAGGATCCTTTCTTAATGTCATGGTATTTTGTATGGATAAGTTCCAGTAGACAAGGTGGGAACTAAAACCAAAGAATGTCTTGTCATCGCATTTTATTCTTTCTAAACTCTCTCTTTCTTGCATGGCGTGGCTTTACTTTCAACTTTTGAGCACAATTCCTGTGCTTCTGTTACATGGCTGCTGCTTTAGAGGGGAATATTCCAAACGAAAAGAATTTGCACATTATTTTTAAGTGATGGTTACAGTCAACCATGTATATTATGTTACGCCCCACCCCCCCAAAAAAAAAAGAAGATACATTGGATGGAAGCTCCAAAATGAATTGTGTGCTAGCCTGCTAGGGCTTGTGAGCTTATGTCTTCACTTAATCAGTGAGTTCTCTGTACATGCATTGATTACTCATTGGTTCTTTTATGACATGCTGATCGATATTTCATAATGATACGATTTTTAACGCTCAACCAAAAGATGGTGGTCTTATGCATTTAATGATGTTTTCATAAGTTGGAACTCCTGTTCAGTTATTCTGACGTTTATCACCTGTCAGGGGAAGGGATGTAAGCATAGAAAACCTACACCAGGGTTTCACCCATGTATTTGAGTCAACCTTTGAGAGCACAGAGGGCATTGCAGAGTATGTTTCTCACCCAGCTCATGTTGAATTTGCAAATGAGTTCCTGCCAACTCTGGAGAAATTTGTTGTCGTTGATTACAAGCCTGCAGAAGTGAATCTTTGAAGTGAATGGGCTTGTTTTGTGAACGATCCAAGTAGGCATGGTCAAATAAAGCAGTAAGTTCTTGTACTAAAAGTGCATTGAAAGAATAAATATAATTATCCTTTTGTGTCTTTTTCTTGCTGCAGACATTAGTTTAAAGCTCTTAGATGGGATTTACTGTTGAAGAAAGGTTGATCTCGTGTCTTTTGTAACATGTGAGAGAACCATTCTAGTTAACTGGTATAGACATGAACAGCATTATTTGAATTTCATTCTAGTCTTTATTTTCGTCTGTACTATGGTTGCTGGTGAATTAGAGCTCCATCCCATTGCATAACAAAGATAAATCACATCATGTGGCCTTAAAAAGATAAAATCTTATTTAAACAGCTGTGTTGAAGAAAAAGGATCTCAGTGAGTGGGTTGGTAAGTGTAGTTTGGTGGGGCATGATAGACAAGATTTTGAGCTCCCGTATGCACTGCATGAAGACAACGGGTGGAATATGTTCGTAGCTTCTTGATTGTTCTGTGTCCAGAGGAACTCATTACCTAGATTACAATGCCTACTTACTATTGTTATTAAATGTCGTGAAAGGGAAGTAGCAGAAGAAGTGACGTTGCAGGCAACCACGTTTAATCTGAGTTACAGTTTCGAGGCAGAGCCCTCAGATTCAACAAGGTTTTATTGTCAATTCCTCGTGCCACCAATAATGCCATATTGTTCTGGACAGATGCAATTTGCAAGTTAGTCTCGGTCAATTGGGAGATATGTCTGATCTCATAATATCATCACCAAAGTAGTGACCAGGGGTCGTGGCTCAATGTCTTTATGCAAATTTAAGGAAGCTCAGCCCCAGGTCCTTTCTGCTATTTATTTTTCTGCCAAATATCTGATGCACTGCAATTCCAGATATTGTGAAACACCGGGTCCAGCACAATCGGGGAGAAAGCTGCTAAGGTTGGCAAAGAGACTGCTATTCATCTTCTAGCTTGTGGTGCCAGCATTGTGAACTAACGTGGAAACTGAATGGAGTGTGTTTTTCTTGTTCCTTGGCGCAAGTTATTTTGTTCTGCAAGTGCTATTCCTCTTCCTCTTCATTATAGACTGTCCTTGTCATCAACGTAAATATATTCTCGACAAATTGATTTTAGCCTAGATGATTATGGTTCCACATGAAAACTCCTGTGTCTCAAAATTTTGAAAAATTCAATTTTATACATTAATTTTTTTTAAAATCCCTCTATGCCCCTGAGATTTTGATAGGTAAGCAGCACTTAGCAACTAACTAATACACTATTTCTATTCGACGTTGTTCACTATACCAAAAATGTCATTTATTATTCCCACACATGAAACACCATGTGATAGATTTGCCCATCTAGCAACGGCCTATTTAACAATGAATGGGTCCACTTTGAAAGACCCATTCCTAGAGTTATTCTCCAATGCTCTTAAGTAAAAGATGTTTGAAAATTCAGTAGCGGTAGCAATCTTTTATTTATCATCCCACAAGAACACCTCTCTTCTCCATGCATTTCCCTCCTCCAAGCAGCATTGAAGGAGCTCCATCAACATCTTCCTCCACTCGTTGCTACTCATTGACATTGTCTAGTTGTTGATGCAAAGAAGGGGTTTGATCACCTGCTCTTTCGCTAGCACTGTTCATCGACATTGCGATGGTCGATGGGCTTGTCATGCTTCTCTAACGTGGTGCAGCCAAGACGTAAGATCCTAGTTGTATGCTGAGCACATTTGAAAGTAAGTAAAATTTGATCTGTCCAGACACACTCCGATGAGTACAAGTTTCTGTCCCACTATCTAGTCTCACAACAAAGCAGAGTCATTAGGATTCTTATAGACAATGTGGTGTGTGTGCACAATATGCCCAAACCACAACAGAGAGAAAAGCGGTAGAGAAGCAGGAAAAGAGAGAAAACCTCAGCCTATGGCAGAGGGTTTTGCAGCTGAGCAAGGAGATCTATGTTTTAGATGTTGATTACCAGCCTAGACGACAGTCCTCGGCACAAGTCTAGAACTGTATAACGGGTCCCTTTAGGTGTGGGGCTCCAGCCTTGGGAAGGACTGGCATAGGAGTGGCCACAGTGCTAGGTTCTACCGAGGCCTGCCGCTATTGCTGATGGACGTCACCACCAAGATCACGTTGGAGTGTGTTACAATATTCAGGGAGGTTATCTCCCTTACAACAGCTAGATCCCTAGTCGGATTGTACAACAGATCACCCATGAGTACAACAACAACCCCTCACCTGCTTACAAGCTTACAACAAAAAGGGGTAAAGGTCTAAATTACAACCACAACAATACATGTGATAAAAACACTCGCATCTCACCATTTGCCGTTGGTTGGCTCCATCCATTCACAAACCATGCCTAAACGTTCAAACTGCACCCTTAGCGTTTCCTTAGGTCACCTGTTTGATAAGTTTAGGCTCAGCCGGGGAGTGCTCGAGTGCCCTTAGCACAGCGAGGGTCCCTTTCGGCTGGATCTAGGCCGTAGCCTCACGACAAACCACACCCACCCAGTGGATCTATAGGGAGGTTAGAGTCTCACCCTAGTCCGCATGGGAACTGCTGGTCAGTCTGCGGGAGTGGTAGTCGATTGAAGGTTGCCAGTTGCATAGGATTGGCCAACACATCCAGAGAGCGCCGCGCACGGCTGTAGGTCCGGCTCAAAAGCAACGGGCCACCAGCCGCTCCCTCAGCCGTCTGCATCAATGGAGTGCTGCTGCTGTCACTTCTGGCCGTAGCCTCGGCCGCAGTCGTTCTGGAGTCCAAGGTTGGCAGCTATGGTCGCGATTGCTCCGCAGCACTCAGCCGATGGTCTCAACCTTCCTTGGTAGAAAGTCACCGCTGCTGCAGTGCCTGACCGATGGAGTCGGCCGCTGTCGCTCGACAACACCAAGCCGACAACTTATCAAAATCCAATATATAAGTCGGCCACTGTCGCTCTGCATTTTTTTTTTTTTTTTGGTGATGGTCCGATTGGATATCGAAATCCAATATATTGGCATCCCTACACATTACCCACACCACACCAGAGACTCTGATATGATTGTCATATGTGATGATGAACGTGAAATAACAAAGTTAAATGAACTGTTGGCGATCGGGTTTGATCTCAAGGACCTTGGTAAGTTAAAATATTTCTTTGGCATTGAAATTGCTATGTCTGATATTAGTCTTATGTTAAATCAACGGAAGTACACTCTAGATTTATTAAAGGAGATTGGAAAACTGAGGTGTAGACCTGCTTCTACTCCTCTAGATGTTGGACACAAGCTAAGTCTGAGAAATATGGAGCTTTTCTGTGAAGAGGTCAAGGAAAGATATCAATGTCTTGTTGGGAAGTTGATTTATCTTACTCTCACTAGACCTGATATTACCTTCACTGTGAATGTGATGAGTCGGTTCATGCATGTTCCCACAGATGCTCACTTGAAGGCTGTCGACATGATCTTGTGCTACTTGAAGATTAATCCTGGGAAGGGTTTCCTGTATGTTAAGTAAGACACTCTCGAGATTGAGTTATTCAGATGATGACTGAGCAGGCTGTGTTGATACTATGATGTCCACCTCAGGCTACTGTATCTACTTGGTTGGAAATCTTATAGTGTGGAGGAGTAAAAGACAAGACGTTTGCTCTTGTTCCAGTGTTGAGGCTGAATATAGAGTTGTGGTCGTGAGAGTTTCTGAGTTGATGTAGCTGAAAGTATTATTGGCCGACATTGGAATAAAAATCGAGGAACCAATGAAGATGTATTGCGATAACAAGTCAGTAATCAACTTGGCCAACAATCCGGTTCTACACGATAGAACAAAACATGTTAAGATTGACCGTCATTTTATTCAAGAGAGAATTGATGCTAAAGATCTTGTTCTACCTTACATGAAGTCCGAAGACCAGACAACTGATGTTCTAACCAAAACCTTGTCATCAACTGCATTTAAGAGAAATATATCCAAGTTAGGCATGTTTGTTTTGTATGCCCAACTTGAGGGGGAGTATTGACGTGTATTGTTATTTGCGTCTAGTTCGGGTATGGGTCTAGACTTGATCCAAATTGTTGTTCATGTCGAACTTTATTTAAGCCATTGTAACCCTAATTTAAAAGTGTGAATGAAAATTAAGGAGATAGGCAGACTGGCAGCTAGTGGGCGCCAGAGTCATCTCTATCGTGGTTTTTTCCTCAAGTTGAGGGTTTTCCATGTTACATCCATTTTCATTTACTATTCTACCCGATTTAACTATTTCAACATTTACTATTGACTTGTTAACTTTATCGTTGATGTCTATACCACGGACTGAGATTCCAAGCAGCATTTTCCACAAACAATCTTTTGCAAGGAATTAATAGAGAATGATCGTAAAAGCATGTCAAAACAATTCCAGACCTTCCGTGAAGAACAAGGATGTTGTCTTTCTTGAAATTAAGCCACAAATCTAGTTCAATCACTCGTACACCTCGCTCCAATACTCTTATAATGGGAACCATCACTACAGTCACTATTTAACTGGCTTCCACTCAAATAGGATTTATGACCAGTAAATATGTAATAGTGAGACAAGGGAGCAGTCATGCCTGAAAAGCAGCATAAAACAAAGAGCATCACCATTTTATGGTCAACGACATTGATTACTATTCTGGACTTAAAAAATATAATACCAAATGTAAGAAAACCAGATAAACTGAAATATGGTCAGAATTGGCATTCTAATCCACTGAGCATGATATCCATAAGTAGTCCAGGATGACACATCAAAGGAAAAACTGACATTGCAGAATGATTTGGAGCAAGGTAATGAACCATCTATAAGGACAGTGATATTCAATGTCTATGGTTCACTGAGATTCTTGAGTTCGCAACGTGAAGCATACGAAATATTTAATCAAGCAAAGAGAAATTTTAAAGAAGTCAAAATGTTGGGAAGAAAAAGAAGAAAGGAGAACATGGGAGACCTGTGTATATACCTCAGTTTTCAGAGGGGGGTTGAGATCGGGGGAGAAAAGAAAGTGGTAGAAGTCATCTAAGGAAAGATGGGGCTGCTTGGGCAGAGGCCGCTTTCTCTGTTGGATCTGGTTGATGATCGTCCCAGCTTTCGTTTTCCCTTCCGCCTCCTCTTCCTTCTGGACCTCCACCAGGAACCGCCGGAGGCCTTCAGCGGACATCGCGCTTGCGTCGGCATCAGCGTAGCGATTGAATAGATCCTTGACCTCGTCCGGTAGTCGCACCTCCCCCGCGCTGAACATCCTCGTGAAAAACCCGCACATCCTCTTACTCCCCATTCTTCTTCAACACCCCCTCCTCTCTATCTCTATCTATCTCTCTGTCTCTCTCTCTCTCTCTCCCTGCCTTCCTGCCCTGGAGGACCGTAAGGACGAGTAAACACTGCGAAAGAGATGGACAGATTCTTGCAGCCAAAGGAGAGCAGAGACGCCTATCTCTGACTGATTGGTGGCGATCGTTTAAGACTTTCTCCCGTGTCTCCTTCTTAACTATCTCCATTCAGAACACCTCCACCATTACCTCTCTCTCTCTCTCTCTCTCTCTCACTTGCTGACGCTGCGCTTCATCGTTGGACGAGACAATGCCACATTCCTTTCTTCGCAATAAAGAGGATCGTCCCCCTCTGTCTTGCTGACACTGCTTTCTTCGTTGGACAGATAATATTATTTTTCTGAAGGAATTCAATCAAGCTACTGCGTCTTGGTGCCTAAGCGCCCTAACCCCACGGACGTCACCCACTTTCGCCCGATCTCCATCTTAGGCACACCTTAAAAGATTATTGCTAAGTTGCTCTCACTGCGGCTTGCGCCTGTCATGCCTTCTATCATTAGCCTCTTCCAGGTTGCTTTCATCAAGGGTCGGCGTCTGCAGGACGCACAGGCTTTGTAAGATGAGAGATTTTGTAGGACCCACATTGCTCGAACCTGGTTATGCATGCCATACTGGTGCAAGATTTTTTTTCCTGCGCCAATAAGGCTAATGACGAAAATACTACCAGATAACCAAAAAAGAAAAACTTTTTGTGAGGACAAAAAAAGAAATCATAAAAGGTGAAAAGATTAAAAAGGGGACTCTTTTCAAATAATTACCAAAATCTTCCCTCTTTTCTTTTCACCTAACAACTCACACAACTCACTTTCCACGTTACTAGGTATTCCTCTAATTGGGCAGCCTAGTTCCCACCATCCCTCTCTCTTAGGCTACCTTCTCTTCTCTCTCATTCAGGTTTACTGTTGTTGCATTTCAATTAATTGCATTCACTGTCATTTGCATTTCATTTAATTTAGATTTCATTAGAGTGCATTTAATATGTGCGCTATTTCATCTCGTTTAGTTGAAATTGCATCTACGTGATTGCATGGGTCCCTCTAGGAGGTGTATTTAGGCTCACTTTTTCATTGGTGCCTCTAGTCAATACTTGGAGTTTTCTTTCGTGTTTGATCTTGTGGATTTGGTTCATGTTTTAGGTTAGCTTAATTATTTTACGATTGCTCTCTGTTTAAATATGTATGGTTTTTATTTAATAATT
>JAANDH010001904.1:2717-16363 GCA_011799765.1 Nymphaea thermarum | reverse complement strand
AATTGAATGTTCTCAACTTGTTGTTACATCTATATTGAATGATTTAGTAGATTGAAATCCCAACTTTAAAAGAAAATGAATGAGATTCAAGTGATTCATTGCTCACTTATATTTAATCTAATGTGTCTCACTTGTTATTACATCTATAATGAATGATTTAAATGATTGAAATCACAAGTTTCTATTAAAATGAATGTGATACATCTCATTCATATGTTCCGTTTTAGTTAATCTAGTATGTTTCACTTGTTATATTGTCCATGACGTATGATTTAAATGATCAAAATCTCTAGTTTACATGGGTAGAAATGGGACCAACGCATTTGTTTGATCCCTTAAATCTAGTCCAATGAGTCGAACTTGTAGTTACATCCTTAATGAATGATCTAAGAGATTGAAATTACAAGTTCGTATCAATACGAGAGGGATTTAATTGATTCATTTGATCACACATATTTAATTGAACGTGGTTGACTTGTTCTTATATTTACATTTAATGATTTAGTGGATTGAAATCACAAGTTTGTATGAAAATGAATGAGATTCAACTTATTCATATGATCCCTTATTGTTAATTTAATATGTTTAACTTGTTATAATGTCAATAATGAATGATTTGAACGATTAAAATCACTAGTTTATGTACATACAAATGAGGCCAATGCATTCGTTTGATCTCTTCAAACTAATCCAATGAGTTGAACTTGGAGTTACATCTCAAAACGAACGATCTAGGAGATTGAAATCCCAAGTTCGTATCAATATGAGAGAGATTTAATTGATTCATTTGATCACACATATTTTATTGAATGTGGTAAACGTGTTGTTACCTTCACATTGAATGATATTTTGGATTTAAATAACAAGTTTGTATTGAAATAAATGAGATTCGACTCAATCATGTTATCCCTTTTAGTTAATCTAATATGTTTCAATTGTTATAATATCCATAACGAATGATTTAAATGATCAAAATATCTAGTTTATATGGATACAAATGAGACCAATGCATTTGTTTGATCCCCTGTATCTAATCTAATGATTTTAACTTCTGATTACTTCTATAGTGAATGATTTAAGTGATTGAAATTACAAGTTCCTATCAATACGACTCGGATTTAAGTGATTCTCCTGATGACACATATCTAATTGAATGTTCTTAACTTGTTGTTACATATATATTGAATGATTTAGTGGATTGAAATCACAACATTAAAAGGAAATGAATAAGATTCAAGTGATTCATTGCTCACTTATACCTAATCCAATGTGTCTCACTTGTTATTACATCTATAATGAATGATTTAAATGATTGAAATCACAAGTTTGTATGAAAATGAATGTGATTCATCTCATTCAAATGATCCCTTTTAGTTAATCCAATATGTTTCACTTGTTATAATGTCCATAACGAATGATTTAAATGATCAAAATCTCTAGTTTACATGGGTAGAAATGGGACCAATGCATTTGTTTGATCCCTTAAATCTAATCCAATGAGTCGAACATGTAGTTACATCCCTAACGAATGATCTAAGAGATTGAAATTACCAGTTTATATCGATACGAGATGGATTTAATTGATTCAATTGATCACACATATTTATTTGAACGTGGTTAACTTGTTGTTATATTCACATTCAATGATTTAGTTGATTCAAATCAAAAGTTTGTATGAAAATGAATAAGATTCAACTTATTCATATGATCCCTTATTGTTAATCTAATATGTTTAACTTGTTATAATGTCAATAATAAATGATTTGAACGATTAAAATCACTAGTTTTTGTAGATACAGTGAGACCAATGCATTCGTTTGATCCCTTGAAACTAATCCAATGAGTTGAACTTGGAGTTACATCTCTAACGAATGATTTAAGAGATTGAAATCCCAAGTTCGTATCAAAACGAGAGAGATTTAATTGAATCATTTGATCACACATATTTTATTGAATGTGGTTAACTTGTTGTTATATTCACATTGAATGATTTTGTGGATTTAAATCACAAGCTTGAATGAAAATGAATGAGATTCAACTCATTCATATGATCCCTTTTAGTTAATCTAATATGTTTCACATGATATAATTTACATAATGAATATTTTAAATTATCAAAATCTCTAGTTTATATGGATACAAATGAGACCACTGCATTTGTTTGATCCCTTGTATCTAATCCAACGAGTTTAACTTCTTATTACATCTATAGTGAATGATTTAAAGGTTTGAAATCACAAGTTCCTATCAATACGAGTGGGATTTAAGTGATTCTCTTGATCACACATATCTAATTGAATGTTCTTAACTTGTTGTTACATCTATATTGAATGATTTAGTGGATTGAAATCACAACTCTAAAAGAAAATAAATGACATTCAAGTGATTCATCGGTCACTTATATTTAATCTAACGTGTCTCACTTGTTATTACATCTATAATGAATGATATAAATGATTGAAATCACAAGTTTGTATTAAAATGAATGTGATTCATCTCATTCATATGATCCCTTTTAGTTTACATTGGTAGAAATGGGACCAACGCAATTGATTGATCCCTTATATCTAATCCAATGAGTCGAACTTGTCGTTACATCCCTAACGAATGATCTAAGAGATTGAAATTACAAGTTTGTATCAATACGAGAGGGATTTAATTGATTCATTTGATCACACATATTTAATTGAACGTGGTTAACTTGTTGTTATATTCACATTCAATGATTTAGTGGATTGAAGAGATTCAACTTATTCATATGATCCCTTATTGTTAATCTAATAAGTTTAACTTTTCATAATGTCTATAATGAATGATTTAAACAAGTAAAATCACTAGTTTATGTAGATACACAAGGGACCAACGCATTTGATTGATCCCTTATATCTAATCCAATGAGTCAAACTTGTCGTTACATCCCTAACGAATGATCTAAGAGATTGAAATTACAAGTTTGTATCAATACGAGAGGGATTTAATTGATTCATTTGATCCCACATATTTAATTGATTGTGGTTAACTTGTTGTTATATTCACATTCAATGATTTAGCGAATTGAAATCACAAGTTTGAATGAAAATGAATGAGATTCAACTTATTCATATGATCTCTTATTGTTAATCTAATATGTTTCACTTGTTATAATGTCCATAATGATTGATTTAAGTGTTTCTCTTGATCACACATATCTAATTGAATGATTTAGTGGAATGAAATCACAACTTTAAAAGAAAATGAATGAGATTCAAGTGATTCATAGCCCACTTATATTTAATCTAATGTGTCTCACTTGTTATTACATCTATAATGAATGATTTAAATGATTGAAATCACAAGTTTGTATTAAAATGAATGTGATTCATCTCATTTACATGAAACTATTTAGTTAATCTAATATGTTTCACTTGTTATAATGTCCATCACGAATGATTTAAGTGATTCTCTTGATCACACATATCTAATTGAATGTTCTTTACTTGTTGTTACATCTATATTGAATGATTTAGTGGATTGAAGTCACAACTTTAATGATTCAGTGGATGGTTAACTTGTTGTCATATTCACATTCAATGATTTAGTGGATTGAAATCACAAGTTTGTATGAAAATGAATGAAATTCAACTAATTCATATGATCCCTTATTGTTAATCTAATATGTTTGACTAGTTATAATGTCTATAATGAATGATTTAAACGATTAATGGTTAACTTGTAGTTATATTCACATTCAATGATTTAGTGGATTGAAATCACAAGTTTGTATGAAAATGAATGAAATTCAACTAATTCATATGATCCCATATTGTTAATCTAATATGTTTAACTTGTTATAATGTCTAGAATGATTGATTTAAACGATTAAAATCTCTAGTTTATGTAGATACAAATGAGACCAATGCATTCGTTTGATCCCTCGAAACAAATTCAATGAGTTGAACTTGGAGTTACATCTCTAACAAACGATCTAAGAGATTAAAATCCCAAGTTCGTATCAATACGAGAGAGATTTAATAGATTCGTTTGATCACACATATTTTATTCAATGTGGTTAACTTGTTGTTACATTCACATTGAATGATTTTGTGGATTTAAATCACAAGTTTGTATGAAAATGAATGAGATTCAACTCATTCACATGATCCCTCTTAGTTAATCTAATTTGTTTCACTTGTTATAATGTCCATAACAAATGATTTAAATGATCAAAATGTCTAGTTTATATGGATACAGATGAGACCAAAGCATTTGTTTGATCCCTTGTATCTAATCCAACGAGTTTAACTTCTTATTACATCTATAGTGAAGGATTTAAAGGATTGAAATCACAAGTTCCTATCAACACGAGAGGGATTTAATTGATTCATTTGATCACACATATTTAATTGAACATGGTTAACATGTTGTTATATTCACATTCAATGATTTAGGGGATTGAAATCACAAGTTTGTATGAAAATGAATGAGATTCAACTTATTCTTTTGATCTCTTATTTTTAATCAAATATGTTAAACTTGTTATAATGTCTATAACGAATGATTTGAACGATTAAAATCACTAGTTTATGTAGAAACAAATGAGACCAATTCATTCGTTTGACCCCTTGAAACTAATCCAATGAGTTGAACTTGGAGTTACATCTCAAACGAACGATCTAAGAGATTGAAATCCCAAGTTCGTATCAATACGAGAGAGATTTAATTGATTCATTTTATCACACATATTTTATTGAATGTGGTTAACTTGTTGTTACATTCACATTAAATGATTTNCATATTTTATTGAATGTGGTTAACTTGTTGTTACATTCACATTAAATAATTTTGTGGATTTAAATCACAAGTTTGTATGAAAATAAATGAGATTCAACTCATTCATTCGATCACTTTTAGTTAATCTAACATGTTTCACTTGTTATAATGTCCATAACAAATGATTTAAATTATCAAAATCTCTAGCTTATATAGATACAAATGAGACCAATGCATTTCTTTGATCCCTTGTATCAAATCCAATGAGTTTAACTTCTTATTACATCTATAGTGAATGATTTAAGGGGTTGAAATCACAAGTTACTATCAACACGAGTGGGATTTAAGTGATTCTCTTGATCACATATATCTAATTGAATGTTCTGAACTTGTTGTTACGTGTAGATTGAATGATTTAGTGGATTGAAATCACAACTTTAAAAGAAAATGAATGAGATTCAAGTGATTCATTGCTCACTTATATTTAATCTAATGTGTCTCACTTGTTATTACATCTATAATGAATCATTTAAATGATTGAAATCACAAATTTGTATTAAAATGAATGTGATTCATCTCATTCATATGATCCCTTTTAGTTAATATAATATGCCTCACTTGTATTAATGTCCATAACGAATGATTTAAATGATCAAAATCTATAGTTTAAATTGGTAGAAATGAGACCAACGCATTTGTTTGATCCCTTATATATAATCCAATGAGTCGAACTTGTAGTTACATCCCTAACGAATGACCTAAGAGATTGAAATCACAAGTCCCTATCAATACGAGTGGGATTTAAGTGATTCTCTTGATCACACATATTTAATTGAACATGGTTAACTTGTTGTTATATTCACATTCAATGATTTAGGGGAATGAAATCACAAGTTTGTATGAAAATGAATGAGATTCAACTTATTCATATGATCCCTTATTGTTAATCTAATATGTTTAACTTGTTATAATGTCTATAATGAATGATTTAAACGATTAAAATCACTAGTTTATGTAGATACAAATGAGACCAACGCATTTGTTTGATCCCTTGAAAGTAATCCATTGAGTTGAACTTGTAGTTGCATCTCTAACGAACGATCTAAGAGATTGTAATCCCAAGTTCGTATCAATACGAGAGGGATTTAATTGACTCATTTGATCACACATATTTAATTGAACGTGGTTAACTTGTTATATTCACATTCAATGATTTAGGGGATTCAAATCACAAGTTTGTATGAAAATGAATGAGATTCAACTTATTCTTAAGATCTCTTATTGTTAATATAATCTNTCACAACTTTAAAAGAAAATGAATGACATTCAAGTGATTCATTGCTCACTTATATTTAATCTAATGTGTCTCACTTGTTATTACATCTATAATGAATGATTTAAATGATTGAAATCACAAGTTTGTATTAAAATGAATGTGATTCATCTCATTTATATGATCCATTTTAGTTAATCTAATATGTTTCACTTGTTATAATGTCCATAATGATTGATTTAAGTGTTTCTCTTGATCACTCATATCTAATTGAATGTTCTAAACTTGTTGTTACATCAATATTGAATGATTTAGTGGAATGAAATCACAACTTTAAAAGAAAATGAATGAGATTCATGTGATTCATTGCTCACTTATATTTAACCTAATGTGTCTCACTTGTTATTACATCTATAATGAATGATTAAAATGATTGAAATCACAAGTTTGTATTAAAATGAATGTGATTCATCTCATTTATATGATCCCTTTTAGTTAATCTAATATGTTTCACTTGTTATAATGTCCATAACAAATGATTTAAATGATCAAAATCTCTAGTTTACATTGGTGGAAATGGGACCAACGCATTTGTTTGATCTCTTATATCTAATCCAATGAGTCGAACTTGAAGTTACATCCCTAACGAATGACCGAAGAGATTGAAATTACAAGTTCGTATCAATATGAGAGGGATTTAATTGATTCATTTGATCACACATACTTAATTGAACGTGGTTAACGTGTTGTTATATTCTCATTCAAAGATTTAGTGGATTCAAATCACAAGTTTGTATGAAAATGAATGAGATTCAACTTATTCATATGATCCCTTATTGTTAATCTAATATGTTTAACATGTTACAATGTCTATAATGAATCATGTAAACGATTAAAATCCCTAGTTTATATAGATACAAATGAGACCAATGCATTCGTTTGATCCCTTGAAACTAATCCAATGAGTTGAACTTGTAGTTACATCTCTAATGAACGATCTAAGAGATTGAAATCCGAAGTTTGTATCAATACAAGAGGAATTTAATTGATTCATTTGATCACACATATTTAATTGAACGTGCTTAACTTGTTGTTATATTCACATTCAATGATTTAGTGGATTGAAATCATAAGTTTGTATGAAAATGAATGAGATTCAACTTATTCATATGATCCCTTATTGTTAATCTAATATGTTTAACTTGTTATAATGTGTATAATGAATGATTTAAACGATTAAAATCACTAGTTTATGTAGAAACAAATGAGACCAATGCATTCATTTGATCCCTTGAAACCAATACAATGAGTTGAACTTGTGGTTACATCTCTAACAAATGATCTAGGAGATTGAAATCCCAAGTTCGTGTCAATATAAGAGAGATTTAATTGATTCATTTCATTACACATTTTTATTGAATGTGGTTAACTTGTTGTTACATTTACATTAAATGACTTTGTGGATTTAAATCACAAGTTTGTATGAAAATGAATCAGATTCAACTCATTCATATGATCCCTCTTAGTTAATTTAATATGTTTCACATGTTATAATGTCCATAACAAATGATTTAAATTATCAAAATCTGTAGTTTATATGGATACAAGTGAGACCAATGCATTTGTTTGATCCCTTGTACCTAATCCAATGAGTTTAACTTCTTATTACATCTATAGTGAATGATTTACGGGATTGAAATCACAAGTTCCTATCAATACGAGTGGGATTTAAGTGATTCTCTCAATCACACATATTTAATTGAATGTTTTTAACTTATTGTTACATTTATATTGAATGATTTAGTGGATTGAAATCATAACTTCAAAAGAAAATGAATGAGATTCAAGTGATTCATTACTCACTTATATTTAATCTAATGTGTCTCACTTGTTATTACATCTATAATGATTGATTTAAATGATTGAAATCACAAGTTTGTATAAAAATGAATGTGATTCATCTCATTCATATGATCTCTTTTAGTTAATTTAATATGTTTCACTTGTTATAATGTCTGTAACGAATGATTTAAATGATCAAAATATCTAGTTTACATGGGTAGAAATGGGACCAACTTATTTGTTTGATCCCTTATATCTAATCCAATTAATTGAACTTGTAGTTACATCCCTAATGAATGATCTAAGAGATTAAAATTACAAGTTTGTAGCAATACAAGAAGGATTTAATTGATTCATTTGATCACACGTATTTAATTGAATGTGGTTAACTTGTTATATTCACATTCAATTATTTAGTGGATTGAAATCACAAGTTTGTTTGAAAATGAATGAGATTCAACTCATTCATATGATATCTTTTAGTTAATCTAATATGTTTCACTTGTTATAATGTCCATAACGAATGATTTAAATGATCAAAATCTCTAGTTTATATGGATACAAATGAGACCAATGCATTTGTAGTTAACTTGTTGTGACATCAATATTGAATGATTTAGGAGATTGAAATCTCAAGTTTGTATCAATATGAGAGAGATTTAATTGATTCATTTGATGACACATATTTTATTGAATATGGTTAACTTGTTGTTGCATTCACATTGGATGATTTTGTGGATTTAAATCATAAGTTTGTATGAAAATGAATGAGATTCAACTCATTCATATGATCTCTTTTAGTTAATCTAACAGTTTTCTCTTGTTATAATGTCCATAACGAATGATTTAGATTAACAAAATCTCTAGTTTATATAGATATAAATGAGACCAATGCATTTGTTTAATCCCTAGTATCTAATCCAATGAGTTTAACTTCTTATTACATCTATAGTGAATGATTTGAGGGAATCAAATCACAAGTTCCTATCAATACGAGTGGGATTTAAGTGATTTTCTTGATCACACACATCTAATTGAATGTTCTAAACTTGTTCTTACATCTATGTTGAATGATTTAGTGGATTGAAATCAGAACTTTAAAAGAAAATGAATGAGATTCAAGTGATTCATTGCTCACTTATATTAAATCTAATGTGTCACACTTGTTATTACATTTATAATGAATGATTTAAATGATTGAAATCACAAGTTTATATTAAAATGAATGTGATTCATCTCATTCATATGATCCCTTTTAGTTTATCTAATATGTTTCACTTGTTATAATGTCCATAACGAATGATTTAAATGATCAAAATCTCTAGTTTACATGGGTAGAAATGAGACCAACGCATTTGTTTGATCCCTTATATTTAATCCAAAGAATTGAACTTGTAGTTACATCCCTAACGAATTATCTAAGAGATTGAAATTACAAGTTCGTATCAATACGAGATGGATTTAATTGATTCATTTGATCACACATATTTAATTGAATGTGGTTAAATTGTTGTTAAATTTACATTCAATTGTTTGGTGGATTGAAATCACAAGTTTGTATGAAAATGAATGAGATTCAACTTATTCATATGATCCCTCATTGTTAATCTAATATGTTTAACTTGTTATAATGTATATAATGAATGATTTGAATGATTAAAATCACTAGTTTATGTAGATACAAATGAGACCAATGCATTCGTTTGATCCCTTGAAACTAATCCAATGAGTTGAACTTGTAGTTACATCTCTAACGAACGATCTAGGAGATTGAAATTCTAAGTTCGTATCAATACGAGAGGGATTTAATTGATTCATTTGATCACACATATTTAATTGAATGTGGTTAACTTGTTGTTATATTCACATTCAATGATTTAGTAGAATTGAAATCACAAGTTTGTATAAAAATCAATGAGATTCAACTTATTCATATGATCCCCTATAGTTAATCTAATATTCACTTGTTATAATATCTATAATGAATGATTTAAATGATTAAAATCGCTAGTTTATTTGGATACAAATGAGACCAATGCATTTGTTTGATCTCTTGTATCTAATCCAATAAGTTGAATTTCTTATTACATCCATAGTGAATGATTTAAGGGATTGAAATCACGAGTTCCTATCAATATGAGACAGATTTAAGTGATTCTCTTGATCACACATATCTAATTGAATGTGCTTAACTTATTGTTACATATATATTGAATGATTTAGTGGATTGATATCACAAGCTTAAAAGAAAATTAATGAGATTCAAGTGATTCATTGCTCACTTATATTTATTCTAGTGTGTCTCACCTGTTATTACATTTATAATCAATGATTTAAATGATTGAAATCACAAGTTTGTACGAAAATGAATGTGATTCATCTCATTTACATTATCCATCTTAGTTAATCTAATATGTTTCACTTGTTATAATGTCTATAACAAATGATTTAAATGATCAAAATCTCTAGTTTATTTGGGTAGAAATGGGACCAACGCATTTGTTTGATCCCTTATGTCTAATCCAACGAACTGAACTTGTAGTTACAACCCTAATGAATGATCTAAGAGATTGAAATTACATGTTCGTGTCAATAGAAGAGAGATTTAATTGATTTGTTTGATCACACAAATTTAATTGAATGTGTTTAACTTGTTGTTACATTAACATTGAATGATTTTGTCGATTTAAATCACAAGTTTGTATGAAAATGAATGAGATTCAACTCATTCATATGATCCCTTTTAGTTAATCCAATATGTTTCACTTCTTATAATGTCCATAACAAATGATTTAAGTGATCAAAATCTCTAGTTTATATGGATACAAATGAGACCAATGCATTTGTTTGATCCCTTGTATTTAATCCAATGAGTTTAACTTCTTACTACATCTATAGTGAATGATTTAATGGATTGAAATCACAAGTTTCTATCAATATGAGTGAGATTTAAGTGATTCTCTTGATCACATATATCTAATTGATTGTTTTTAACTTGTTGTTAAATCTATATTGAATGATTTAGTGGATTGAAATCACAACTTTAAAAGAAAATAAATGAGATTCAAGTGATTCATTGCGCACTTATATTTAATCTAATGTGTCTCACTTGTTATTACATCTATAATGAATGATTTAAATGATTGAAATCACAAGTTTGTATGAAAATGAATGTGATTCATCTCATTGATATGATCTCTTTTAGTTAATCTTATATTTTCCACTTGCTATAATGTCCATAACGAATGATTTAAATGATCAAAATCTCTAGTTTACATGGGTAGAAATGGGACCAACACATTTGTTTGATCCCTTATATCTAATCCAATGAGTTGAACTTGTAGTTACATCCCTAACGAATTATCTAAGAAATTGAAATTACAATTTTGTATCAATACGTGAGGGAATTAATTGATTCATTTGATCACACATAATTAATTGAACGTGGTTAACTTGTTGTTATATTCCCATTCAATGGTTTAGTTGATTGAAATCACATGTTTGTATGAAAATGAATGAGATTCAACTTATTCTTATCATCCCTTATTGTTAATCTAATATGTTTAACTTGTTATAATGTCTATAATGAAAAATTTAATCGATTAAAATCACTAGTTTATGTAGATGCAAATGAGACCAATGCATTCGTTTGATCCCTTGAAACTAATCCAATGAGTTGAACTTGTAGTTACATCTCTAACGAACAATCTAAGAGATTGAAATCCCAAGTACGTATCAATACGAGAGAGATTTAATTAATTCATTTGATCACACATATTTTATTGATTGTGGTTAACTTGTTGTTACATTCACATTGAATGATTTAGTGCATTGAAATCACAAGTTTGTATGAAAATGAATGAGATTCATCTCATTCAAATGATCTCTTTTAGTCAAAATCTCTGGTTTACATGGGTAAAAATGGGACCAACGCATTTGTTTGATCCCTTATTTCTAATAAAATGAGGTGAACTTGTAGTTACGTCCCAAACAAATTATCTAAGAAATTGAAATTACAAGTTCGTATCAATACGAGAGGGATTTAGTTGATTCATTTGATCACACATAATTAATTGAACGTGGTTAACTTGTTATTATATTCACATTCAATGATTTAGTGGATTGAAATCACAAGTTGGTATTAAAATGAATGACATTCAACTTATTCATACGATCCCTTATTGTCAATCTAATATGTTTAACTTGTTATAATGTTTATAATGAATGATTTAAACGATTAAAATCACTTGAATGTAGATACAAATGAGACCAATACATTTGTTTGATCCCTTGAAACTAATCCATTGAGTTGAACTTGTAATTACTTCTCTATCGAACGATGTAAGAGCTTGAAATCACAAGTTTGTATCAATACGAGAGAGATTTAATTGATTCATTTGATCACACATATTTTACTAAATGTGGTTAACTTATTGGTACATTCACATTGAACGATTTTGTTGATTGAAATCACAAGTTTGTATGATAATGAATGAGATTCAACTCATTCAAATGATCCCCTATAGTTATCTAATATTCACTTGTTATATTGTCTATAATGAATGATTTACAAAATTAATATCACTTGTTTATATGGATAAAAATGAGACCAATGCATTTGTTTGATACCTTGTGTCTAATCCAATGAGTTGAACTTCTTCTTACTTCTTTAGTGAATGATTTAAGGGATTGAAATCACAAGTTCCTATCAATACGAGTGAGATTTAAGTGATTCTCTTGATCACACATATCTAATTGAATGTTCTTAACTTGTTGTTACATCTATATTGAATGATTTAGTGGATTGAAATCACAACTTTAAAAGAAAATGAATCAGATTCAAGTGATTCATTGCTCACTTATATTTAATCTAATGTGTCTCACTTATTATTACAACCATAATGAATGATTTAAATGATTGAAATCACGAGTTTGTATGAAAATGAATGTGATTCATCTCATTCATATGATTCCTTTTAGTAAATCTAATATGTTTCACTTGTTATAATATCCATAACGAAAGATTTAAATAATCAAAATCTCTAGTTTACATGGGTAGAAATGGGACCAACGCATTTGTTTGATCCCTTATATCTAATCCAATGAGTTGAACTTGTAGTTAAATCCCTAAAGAATGTTCTAAGAGATTGAAATTACAAGTTCGTATTAATATGATAGGGATTTAATTGATTCATTTGATCACACATATTTAATTGAACGTGGTTAACTTGTTGTTATATTCACATTCAATGATTTAGTGGATTGAAATCACAAGTTTGTTTGAAAATGAATGAGATTCAACTTATTCATATGGTCCCTTATTTTCAATCTAATATGTTTAACTTGTTATAATGTTTATAATGAATGATTTAAATGATTAAAATCACTAGAATGTAGATACAAATGAGACCAATGCATTCGTTTGATCCCTTGAAACTAATCCAATGAGTTGAACTTGTAGTTACATCTCTATAGAACGATGTAAGAGATTGAAATCACAAGTTTGTATCAATACGAGAGATATTTAATTGATTCATTTGATCACACATATTTTATTGAATGTGGTTAACTTGTTGGTACATTCACATTCAACGATTTGGTTGATTTAAATCACAAGTTTGTATGAAAATGAATGAAATTCAACTCAGTCATTTGATCCCCTATAGTTAATCTAATATTCATTTGTTATAATGTCTATAATGAATGAATTAAATGCTTCAAATCTCTAGTTTATATGGATGAAAATGAGACCAATGCATTTGCTTGATACCTTGTATCTAAT